>JAJJMA010145975.1:0-14678 GCA_023529015.1 Papaver nudicaule
TTTGATGAGTCTTTTCTAGTTGGCAAACAAGTCTTAATTTTACCAAGAAATTGCAGGACTTTAAAGGGAAGTTTCTATACCTACCGAGAAACTTTTGAATGTCAGCTAAGAAGTAGTATCAAGAAGGACCGTGAGCACAATCAACGGAGCATGTTTACAGATTGATTTCTGGAATCCTGAGCAATGTTTACAAACTTAGCTGCAACTTTCAACTTCCTGAGTGCAAGAACTTAACTGAGAATGGAAATTCAACCCGATAGAACCAGCCGTGCTTTGGAGTTGAAAAGGAAGATGATGAATGTAGCTGCTGCATACCTACAGTTCCAATGTAATCACTTGGGCCTCTTCGATTTGCAGTTTCGTATTTGTTGAACTTGTTTGAGTCTTTGAGTCGAATTTTAGATTTGTAGGCGTAGCACCTCTAGACGGGTATATTTAGAAAATGGAATAAGGTGGTGTTTGATGTACCTTTCGCAACACCAGTTTGTTTGTATACATATTGTCCATAAAGAATTTAGTGTGGTTTGAGTATTTCTCAATGGAAATAGTTGTGTGGATCCAAGAAACAGTTTTTGACATAGCTTTGGCTTTTACAGGTACAATGCTTTTGGAAGCAATGTTGCCGTGGAATATCATCATCTTCAGGGTTTTCAACCTCAAAAAACTAGTCTCAATCCTCAGTTTCAGATCCAGTTCTTGGCGGTACAATAAGAAAATTCAAAAAAGTCGTGATTTTCGCACTGACTTACTATGGAAAAGAAGATATAGTCATAAACTGTTTCCTACTTTTTTGTTATATCTTACCCTATTTACTCACTATCATAGCTGTTTTGGCTTGGAAATAGGCAACAGAATAACCCACACCCCGGAAAATATGCATTGGTGCATATACGATTGATATCCCTTAATGAGAGAATCCTAAACCCATACTATAAACCTAAAGAATTAAGCTTTCCACATCGTCAACACCTTCACCTCAATATACAAGCCGGAATACCTAAAATCTCAACCAACGTGTCAACCAACAGTAGCAAAGATAAACTCAAGGATCAGGAGTTGCCAATGGTGGAGATTACCACTAAGCTTAAGGAAGCTAACATTGATTCAGATGGAGGTGAAGAAAACTCAGAGATTATGCTCATCGGAAAGGTGATGATTGAAGGAAGGATGTCAGTCAAGGCAGTCGAAGATTCAATCAAATATACTTGGCCCTTTATACCGGATGAGGAAGCTGTTCAAATCATGGAGGTGGAAAGGAATATCATGATTTTCACCTTCAAAGAATGGATGCATCTGGACAAAGTTTGGGAAGAACGACCTTGGAGTGTCAATGGACACATGCTAGTGGTGCAGGATTACAACCCAACAATGATATATCAAGAACTGGAATGGGACAAACATTGTTTCTGGATCCAAATCAAACTCATGCTACCTGAGCATATGAACCAGAAAGTGGTAGAAGAAATAGGAGAAACGATGGGAGAAGTCATAGTTGTTCATCCATCAGAAGGACTACCAGAGACAGGAGAATACTTTAAAGTTTGTGTGCTACTTAATCTTGCTGAACCACTGAGAAGAGGAATACTGGTCCAAACTGCAGCCGGTATCACTCGCTGGTTGAAGTTCTTTTATGAAAAACAGGCGCACAAAGTTTGTCCTCATTGCTACGTGATTATCCACAATCGTCACAAGTGCAAGGATATGGCTGTACACCTGAAAGAAATGCATGACAAACCTCTGTTGTTAAATAACATGAGCTATACTAAAAAGGTTACTCAAAGGCCTGCAAGAAGTATTATACCAAATACAAAGCAATCATCAAGGAAGAGTGGTAAAGTTCCTGCTTTCATCCCACCTAAGGACGGAATGGCCATAGAAGGAATAACCATGATTATAGAAGATGGAAAGAAGGGAGATAATTCACAGATAAGATCTGTTAAACGTCTTAGGACATCCAATGTTCCCATATCCACCTACAACTACTCAGAAAGCTCAAGTAATCTACAAGATGATGATATTCTCATGGCAACGGCACCTGCTCAGATAACCACGGAGAATGGAAATCAATTGGTTGAAATGACTGGACAATCTGGTGGCATAACAAAGGAGTTGAAGGTATTTTACAAAAACATTTTTAACACTCTATATCATTATTTCAGCTATTGCATACCTGCATTAATTTTCACCGATTACTTTACAACACCTTTAATTATCAATTCCTCAATCATTAGTCTTAGTACTTCATTAATAGTGTTTTCCATTTCGTGCATTCTATTTCTCGAATTCCTGCATGCTTTTACTGCTGTCATATTCAATTTTGCAATTAGTATAACTCATTTAGCACAGCAAACATTTAATGATAAGAATAAGTATAAACTAGTCCATACCCAGTGCAGTACAACTTTTAGCAGAAAATCATACTTTCATTATCCAGAATCACTCAAGCTGGTTTCATTGGTGATCCAGCTGAGTCCACTAGTCTTTCGATATTCTACTGCTGAACAAATTACAACTGGTTTCATTTGTGATCCAGTAAGTCTAAACATGAAGGTATTATCTTGGAATGTTCAAGGATTCCGGACACAAGCCACTAGAGACCATTTGAAAGACTTAGTTAGAACCCAAGATCCTGATATAATTTTCTTGTGTGAAACCAAACTGTCTAGTGATAAAATTAGGCCATTACTTAAACCATTTGGATTCCCTAACATTAATATTCTAGATTCAATGGGTCTCTCTGGTGATCTAGTTCTTATATGGAAGTCAGGTTTTAGTTGTGAAGTGGTTAGTAGTGAAAATAATATGATTCATGCATTAGTTCAGGCTGATCCTAGTAAGCCAGAGTGGCTCCTAAGTTGTGTCTACGGATACTCAAATCCACAAAAAAAGAGAATGCAATGGGACTTCATAAAGGAACTTGGCCAGAATATACAGCAACCCTGGGTGCTTATCGGAGATCTAAATATACACCTAAATGAAGCAGCTAGTACATCCTCTGGGTCCTCTTATTCTTCATGCTCCAATGATGCTGGAATTCAGGCAATGCTCACCAATGTAGGTCTTAAAGACATTGGCTATGAGGGTAGAGATTACACATGGTCCAACAACAACACCGGTACAGGAAGTAAGAAGTAAAGGATTAACATGGCACTAGTCAATACTGAATGGAGTAACAGCTTCACAAGTTCAAAACTTGTCCATCTTAATCAAATAGGGAGTGATCACTGCCCTATACTTTTCATGGCGGATTCAACACAAGAAAAGCTATGGAAACCGTTCAAGTTTTTTTATACCTGGCTGAATGATAAAACATGCGCTATTCAGATTGCCAATGCTTGGGCTCAAACTGTAACTGGTTCACCTGCGTTCATTCTTGCTCAGAAACTTCTTTTCACAAGACGGGCACTCATTAAATGTAACAGGGAGTACTTCGGAGACATTAATCTAAGAGTTGATACTCTACAAAGTCAGCTAAATGATCTTCAACTTCAGCCAGAGTCAGACTCAAATTCCTTGAAGATTCAGGACATACATTCAGACATCCAAAAATGGCATAAGATCCTGTACGACTTCAATAAACAAAAGTCAAGGGATACTTTTATGACAGATATGGATTACAATACCAAATACTTCCACACAATCATCAATAGGAAGAAGATGAGGAACAAGGTAGACAGCTTGAAGGACAAAGATGGGCGCTGGATATCTTCGAGAAATGAAATGGCAGACCTGTTGACATCACACTTCAAGAGCATTAGTAGCACTTCAAATGTACACATTGATGAGCAGCAATATAGTGTACTTCCTTGTCTGGTTTCAACTGAAGATAATGAAGCACTTTTGAGGGTACCAACTGCAGATGAAATTGTGTCTACACTCAAAAGTATGGAGAGCTGGGCAGCACCGGGACCAGATGGCTTTTCGGCAGGGTTCTTTAAAACACAATGGAATACAGTAAGTAATGAAGTGTGTGCAATGATTCAGCAGTTTTTTATTTCCAAGTTCATACCTAAGCAGCTGAACAAGACATTCATCTCACTGATACCAAAGAAAAAGAAGCCAGAATCACCAGTCGACTTTCGGCCAATCGGTCTGTGCAACACAACATATAAAATTATCTCAAAGATTTTGGTCAACAGAATGAAACCATTAATGTCAAAAATAGTTGGTCCATTTCAGGCTGCCTATGTCTCAGGGAGGCTAATTCAAGATAACACCATTATAGCTCAAGAACTCATCCATTCTATGAAAAAGAAGAATGGAGACACAGGATGGCTGGCTTTAAAGCTTGATATGTCAAAAGCGTTTGATAGGCTAGAGTGGTGCTTCCTAGTGAAGGTGCTGAGAAGTTTTGGATTCTTAGAGGACTGGTGCCAAATGATCCATCAGTGCATTAGCACGCCGAGATTGGCAGTATTACTCAATGGCTCACCCTGCAAAGAATTCCAACCTACAAGGGGAATTCGACAAGGCGATCCATTATCCCCGTACTTGTTCATACTAGCCATGGAGTTCTTGTCTAGAACATTGTGTACAGCTCATGAAAGTAAGTATATTGAAGGGTACTCTATTTCAGGAGATGCCCCAGCAATCAACCATCTGCTTTTCGCAGATGATTGTTTGATCTTTACAAAGGCCAACATCGACAGTGTTAATCATCTCAAACAGACCATGCAACTTTTTGGTGAGCAGTCAGGACAAGTAATCAATTATGAAAAATCTGCAATTCACTTTGGCAAAGGTGTATCAATCTCGCTATGCGAAGAACTAAGAAGTCTACTGGGAGTAGCATACATGGACATGAAAGAAAAATACCTAGGATCTCCACTACTCATTGGGAAGTCAAGAATCAGTGCATTTGAAGACTTAAAGAGCTCATTCGAGAGGCGATTCACAGACTGGCAATCCAAATCACTCAATCAAGGAGGGAGAACAACTATGGTTAAACATGTGCTCAACGTCATTCCTTCCTATCAGATGAGTACATTTCAATTACCAAAAACACTTATTTCTGAGCTAGAGAACATGGAAAGGAAATTTTGGTGGGGCTATAAGTCAAATAGGGGTGCATGTCTACTCTCTTGGCAGTCAATTTGCAAATCTAAAGAAGTAGGTGGTCTGGCCTTTCGCGAATTGGAGTCTCTGAACAAAGCATTACTCACAAAAATTTGCTGGAGAATAGCCACTCAATCAGAAGCACTATGGGTACGTATATTGAAGGCAAAGTATTTCCCTACAGAAGAGTTCATTCATACTGGTTTGGACAAGGAAGATACATCTTATGTTTGGCAAGGATTTGAATCAGGCCTTAAAATTCTGAAGCACAACTACTTCAAGTTGGTGAACAATGGTAAAACAACTAGCATATGGAGAGATTGCTGGGTTATTGGTCATGAAGGCCTAGTCACCACTAGAAGCTCTTTCTATCATCAATTGCAATGGGTCAGTGAGATAATGACTGCAAATTCCAATAGCTGGAATGTGGACTTAGTTCGTGCAGTTTTTTCTAAAGAAGTAGCGCAAATGATTCTCAACATGGCTGTATGTCACGAAGAAGAAGACACACTCATATGGAAACCAGCAAAGGATGGAAGATTTTCTGTTAAAAGTGCCTACAAGACAGTTACAAATGGTCAGTATGATTCACCAGTTCCAAATGATCCAGTGCCAACCAACATATGGAAAGCTCTATGGAAGCTAAAAGCCCCTCACCGAATCAAAATCTTCATCTGGAAATGCTTAAAAGACATAGTACAAACCAAAGTAAGGCTGGCAAGAGTAAAGAAAGATATTTGCACAACATGTACCATCTGTAAAAGAAGTGATGAATCGCTGCACCATCTGCTCTTAGACTGTGAGCATGCAAGAGCAACATGGGGAATCCTGAACGTGAACATCAGTCAAGTTACAACAAGTTGCAACTCCATCCAGCAATGGATTATTTCATGGCTGGAAAATCTGCAAAATCATACTTCAGAAGACAATTGCAATGGAACAGTAGATTACTGGTAGGGAGTTGGATAATATGGAAAGAGAGGTGTGAACATGTATACCAAGGAAAGAAGCTTAATCCAATAACCACAGCAGCAAGAGCTCAGTTTCATATCAGGAATTTCCAAGCCACTCATAAATCTACTGCATTTAGGGACACTAGTAATACCAAGTGGAGTCCTCCGGAAGCTGGAATCACTAAAATAAACTCTGATGCTTCTTATGATTCTGTCTCTTCTAAGTTAGGAGTAGGACTAATATCTCGTGACTTTGCAGGTACTGCAGGCGGAGCCAAAGGGAGATACTATGAAGGAATTCTAGATGCTGAGGAAGGAGAATGCTTGGGGATCAAGGAAGCACTTGGATGGGCATTAAAGCTACAACTGGAACGTATTGTCGTGGAAGCTGATGCAGAGGTGGTGGTGAAGTCTATCAATGCAAACTCTCCCCTTGTCAGATGGGAAAACAGGAAGCACATTAGAGACATTCAGTTTTTAGTTAAGTCGTTTGAATTTTGTTTTATCTCTCATGTTAAACGAGAGGGTAATGGTGTGGCTGATGAAATAGCCAAACACTGTCATAATAAGTCTTTATGTTTTGAACAATCATCTGCTTTAGATCCCTGGATTATGGAACTAGTAGACAGGGACAAGTTCTATATTCAGAATGCTTAATAATCAATAAAGTGCTTCTTATCAAAAAAAAAAAAAAAAAGAAACAGTTTTTGACTTAATTGTTGTAAACATCGAATTTCAGATCACACTTGCATTCCCATATTTCTACTCTGGGTTTATCTACTCCGAATGTATCTTACCTATGACAAAAGTAATGTGTCCAATCGTATATTTATATGCATGCATGGAACCATCTCATATAGGAAGTTGCTCAATATAGAGTTCTTTTCCGACTTTCTAAACTCAAGGTCAGCATGGGAATAGCCTGGCAATAGCGTGTGCAATATTATTAGACCATCAATATGCTTGAGAAATACTTCCGTGCATTGCAGTTGTACAAGGCCTAAAACGGCAAAGGTGTGTAGGACGTGACAATACACCATTGAAGATGGTCTTGCACGGCCCAATAAGCCTGCTCCAATAGTACAATGTGTACAGATTAGGGATGAGCAACGTTCGGGTACCCGTTGGATTTATCCGATCAGATCCGCACTTTGGTGGATGGGTACCCGATCCGCCATTTGGTGGATTGGACACGGGTTGTGTTTTAAATCCGTCATTTTGGCGGACTGAACACGGGTAAATCCGCCAAATTCGTTGGGTACCCGAACTTAAGGGTGATGTAGGGACTATACATGGGATACTATAGGAAAGTTCATTTTTGTATATAATGTGTATGGTCAAGCCTCGGGAGATTACAATTAAGAAGTAGCGGATATTAGGGATTCGAGAGAAGTAGAAATTAGATGTTTCTCGTCTGCGTGTTTGGGAGATTAGATGTCAAAAGAAATTGGGGGTTTCTCTCTGTATTTGGGAGATAAGAGTGAATAAATAGCGGTAAGTCGTGTTTTCATCACCAATTCTACACCGATTTAGCATCACCATTGAAGATGGGATATTTGCTGCTTGTTCTGGCTTCATAAGTTTTTTTGTTTTCTTTTTTTTGCGAAACTTAAACAAAATCCACGGATTATCAGCATCCAGTCCGCTCACCCGCTGAACCCGAATTTTCCGGGTGATGGACTGGACACGGGTGCAGTTTCCAAATCTGTCATTTGGACTGACTGGACAAGGGTGACACCAAATCCGCCAAAATCCAACCGTTGCTCAGCCCTAGTACAGATACACAAGATAATACAACTGGTCCTAAGTTAGATAAAGAGGATCCGACACAATTGCCCATAGGTATACCATATAGGGTCGTATCAATTATCGGTGAAGCCATCTACCACCGTTGAATTATCAATCTAATCTCAAACTTTCTCTTATATATACCTTAAAGAAGATATAGGGTACCTTAAAACCATCTTTGAGCCTTCGGTATACCTATAAAACAACATTTTCTTGAATCTCAAAATTCTCTGTCGATGATGAATTATTCTTCAACAATTTCGTTGTTTGTCACCGATCTGAACCCCATTATTATTAATAATAATTTGGTGGTCATACCTTTGAAACAGCCAGAAGAAGAAAAAACCTCTTTAATCTTGGTGTTACTGATGATTCATTCACACAATAATATTTCCTCTCAGATCTCAAGTTTATTCCAGGAGGTCTGTGTTCAGGTAAAATTTTCATTTTCTTTACTTAGGGTTTAGTTGTTTTCATTACTGTTCACTTGTTTGATTTTTAAGCGCATTTTTGTGCAGAGAACTACAAAACCTGAGAAACCTAGTTCTCCTGAAGCCCTGGTGTGGTGATTTAATGGATCTTTGGTATGCGTATTCACAGTTCCTCTATTGATTTGGATATAATTCTGAATGGAGGAGTTTACTTCAATCCATAGCTTCATGGTGGGTGAAACTGGGCTGAAATTGGGAGTTTGAAAATCACCTAGGACATATTATCAAGAAGGAGAATGAGAACAAATGAATGGAGCAATGTTACAGATTAATATGTGGAACCGTGAGCAATTTTTACAAACCCCTGCTGCAACTTTTCACCTTTCTGAGGGGTTATGATCCTGGTAAAGGGAATTCAACCTAATAGAGTTGGGGATGTCAAATCGCGTGTCTTTAGAGTTGCAAAAGGTAGATGGTGAAATGAAACTGCTGCAGTCTGAATGTAACCACTTAAGTCTATTTGATTTGTAGTTTTGTATCGTTTATGTAGTGGCTGAGACATAGATTTTATTGGTCGTTCGTCTTGTTTATAACAAATTGATTTCATTAGTTATGGGTATGGCACTCTTAAGTTTATGTTACTTTTGGATTCATTCATTTTACTTAGATATCTTTAGGTGAATCAAATATTCTGACTCATCTGTGTCTCTAAGTTGATTTTTGGATTTTGCCTGACACTGGACCATATTTAACGAAATTGATTAAGGTTGTGTTTCATGTACAAATATCACCAAGTGTTCACGTAAAGTGGGAATTGGTGGCTAATCCCCTAATTCAAAGGAAGCAAACTAGAGAACCCGGTTAAAATTGAAGATAGCTTTGAAGAGAATTCTAGGGAAAAAATGAATAGCTTTGAAGATCTAGAAGCAGGTAATTCCTTCACATCAGGAAGAATTGATTATATGAACGGAAAACAAGATACATGAGTTTCTACCTTGGTAACACAAGATTACGTATAACAAAGTTGTTGAAAGATACTTCGGCAAAACTTAATTGTCAATGAAGTTGCACTTGCGGGTTAGGTTGGTCCGTCCGAAACAGATAGAACCGATCGGTCTTCTTGATCCAGACAAAGGTGCTAATACGCACCTTTGCACATCTGTTTTGGTGTTGGATAGTTTCATAGTGGGTGAAATTGGCAAATTAAATTGTTTGCCCATCCCATAGGGTTTGCTTTTAGGGTATCCATAACCCTTGAATGGTAAAATCATCTCTAACCGTTGGATTTAGTCTACCATTCTCTTATAAATCCTAAAAACATAGGGTTTCAGCCGTCCGAACCTTGAACAAACTTTGTTCTTCATTTTGTTTAGATCTCAAAAATCAAGCCAAATTTCTCTCAATGATGAATTATTCTTCAACAATTTCGTTCTCTCTAATCGATCTAAACCCAATTATTATTACCATACCTTTGAAACAGCCGGAAGAAGAAGAAGATAAAACCTCTTTAATCTCGATGTTGTTGATGATTCACTAGCATTATGATATTTCCTCTCAATCCTCAAGTTTGAAGCTAAACCTTCTAACCGAAGTAAACTCTTATTTTCTTTTAAAGGTATTAATTCTTAACCAGAATTTGATTGTTTGATTTTTAGGCTCACGAATATGTTTCTTCTCCAGGGACAACAAACAACATGACCCAATGTTTCTCAAACCCCTTATCAAAGAGATCCGCAGTTCCACAATCTATTGATTTGGGTGGATATTTTGCTACTGGAGTGTTATGAGGTTTCATAGTGGGTGAAACTAGGTAAAATTCAGTGCTTGGGTTTACCTCTACATATGTAATGTCTTCTTTTTAAAATTTGTTCCCCTATCAAACCTCTTGAGTCTTTTAATAATGTAATATCCATCCATGTGTTCATTTGAAATTGCAGATCCGTAGCATTACGGAGGAGCATGAGAACAAACGAATGGGGCATTTTACAGATTGATATGTGGAACCCTGAGCTGTATCCCAAACCCCTGCTTGCAGCAACTTTTCAGCTTTCCCAGGGGTTATGATCTGATTTGTAAAACTGTTACTTCCAAGAACACTAAGAAGGGGTGTGATTGCAAAAACTTAACTGACGATGGGAATTCAACCCAAGAACGAACTCTGACGGATTCTTCGGAGGTGCAAAAGGAAGATGGTGAAATGGAACTGCAGTTTGAATGTAATCACTTGTGTCTCTTTAATTTGTAATTTTGTACTATCATTTACGCAGTGGCTTATTAGACATAGATTTTTACTATACTGGAGTTCCCCTTGTGTATAATAAATTAGATTGATACCATTAGTGATGGGTATGGCACTCTCAGTTTTAAGGTGGCGTTTGATGTACACAGACACTGCCTTACACAACACAAGTTGGTTTGTACACATTTTGCTATATACTGTTGTTAGGTTTTAATTTTTACTCGCTAGATTGTTGTGCGTATTTAGGGAACAATTTGTGAAAGTGTAATTTCTTACTTAGGTGGTCCTAATTAAAAGATTTTGGGAATCGCTTAACACTTATTGCGAAAATTCTGAACATTTAATTTAGATTTTAGTTTTGCCGATACACACTGCATCGTGCTTCGTAGTTTGGTGGTGAAAAGATAGAGAGAGTTGTGAATCATGAAGCAAACGTCGAATATTTTTTGAAAAATGTCCATTCCATCCGGCTAGATCATATTCTTGTTGACACACAATCCATGCATGACTCATCCAATTTGTGTTTGATAAAAAAAAAAACACGATCCTCTATTGCAAGTTTTTTCAATAGAGTTTTGCTATGTGATTGAACTTACATTTGTATTTTTTTTCAAGGAAGAGTTTTCGTTCATATGGGCAAATGTGATTACTGGGATTCATCTTTGGTGGTATTTTTGCCGATTGGGAAAATTACTACAACCAAATTCAGCGTAATGGTTTGATCATTGATTGGCCCTTCAACATTGGTCAAGATCATTAATAGTTTGTGCTTTCCATATTGGGTGACCATATGAGAAGCTGAAGGAGGTAACCAGAGGGAAAGGAATCTCTCCAAAGTAGCATCAGAGAATCCATTTTTGGTTTGGAAATGGCGGCAGACGCAAAAGTTAATCTTTTGGAACTTATGGTACACCTATATCGATGACGCAACCAAATTAGCCTATGGTGATGCGAAGATCAGTTTGCTGGCTTTATACATGCCTTGTAGGAAACCATTTGTGTGTTTTCAGATAATCGACCTTATTTTAAATACAAGAAACGTGATTGTCCGGTGATTTATCATACAGTATGTTGTAAGATTTTTTTTTTTTTTTTTTTGGTAGTTATGTTGTAAGTTTTCTTAGTTAATATTTTCTTCGTATATAGTTGATGATGCCGCATCATTGCAGCCATTGTGAAGTCTTTCGCATGAAAATAACACTGGGTTAGTGGGTTGAACCTAGATAAAGAGGATCCAATACAATAGCCCATATGTATGGGTTAGGGTATCCATTACCTTTTGAAGGCATCCCGCCAACGTAGCCTATGAAGGCAGTCAATATCATGAGCAAGAAGATAACAACTCCGATACACCGAACAAATTCCCTAGGACTGCTATAACTCGCATAATATAAGCCACGGAACATGTGCAGATATACGACAATAAAGAACATGGAAGCCCCGTTCGCATGCATATATCGGAGCAACCAACCCCCTTCAACATCTCTCATGATGTGTTCTACGCTGTTGAAAGCTAGATCTACATGAGGCGTGTAATTGGATGATCAATCTAGACTCTTATATAAAGTATGTAACCTAGGGAGATAGAATGCATGGAAATTCTTGCTTACTGTAAGATGGTGAAATGGAACTGATGCCGTCCAAATGTAACCACTTATATTTCTTTGATCTGTAGTTTTGTATCATTATGCAGTGGCTTATTAGACGTAGATTTTTATAGGCGTTCCTCTTGTTTGTAACAAATTATTTATGGGTACGGCACTCTCAGTTTTAATTTTGTGTTCTTTTTCCACGTCGGCTAAGAAACCAAACTAACCAATGGTGTGGGTCAATTTGCAAGACTCATTGTTTGTACGGGAATATAAATTTTCATACAAAACACGAATATTGCTGATGATGATGTAAAACATGCATAAACACGAAAATAAAGAAGACGTAGATTTTACGTGGTTCGACACTGTTGTGCCTACATCCACGGGTGAATCCCCTTGGGGAGTGATATTTTATTGATTATCAGGGTACAACGAATTTAGGGTTTTTGAAGGGAGGATACAGATTTCTAGGGTTACCATCTTGTGGCTGATTTCTGTATGGTGGAGTTGGGATACCTTTTTTGGGTTTATGTCCCCTCTATATATACAGTTACAAAATATGTATTCTACCCTAATTCTGACTCTGCAAATATCTTGGGCAGCAAGGCTTCTGGAAACTTCTGGAATCTTCCTATAGCTCTCCAAAAGCGGTTCTGGACCAGTCTGTACGGAATGGTTGACTTGATCGACAGTTGACTTTGGCTTTGACCGACAGTTGACTTTGACCAACTTTGACCGACAGTTGACTTTGACCAAATTCGGTCAACAGTTGATTTCGACCCTGCTTGACCAGTAACTGACTTTGACCGACTCCGGTCAACGGTTGACTTTGACCATCTTTGACCAGTGGTTGACTTCCCTCCGTTGACTGTTGAATGTGAACTGCTGGACTGGGCTGGCAGGATGAATGGCAGGTTGGCTAACTGGACTGGCAGTTTGAACTTATAGCTGGCCTCCAAAAAGGGTATTCTGGTCCAAACTGTGGCAATTTTAGCCATGGTACAAACACTCATCTTATTTGGGGGGTTTTCTATATATATTATACCTAATTTATAATTTTAGGCAGGGCGACATGATCAGCTGGAGATATATCTCCATTGTAAGTTTTCTTAGTTGAGTTTTGCTTCGTATATATTTGATTGAAGTTACAGTTTTCCAAGTTGAAATATACACATGTAAGTAAAAACTTGGTTTTCGTTTTGTTTTGTTTTCTTTTTTCTTTTCTTTTTTTTTTGAATACGAAAGGTTATATTAAAAGTTGGACCGAAGCCTACTACCTATAAGCCCAGGTAGCTACGCAAAGAAATAAAGAAAAATACCCCCACCTCGAAGCAGACGGGATTCGAACCCAGGTCACTGGTATCACAACCCATCAACTTTACCACTGTACTACAATACACCTGCATAGACATGTATTTATGAATTTGATTGCTGGCTGATCAATATTGGCCAGATGGCACGTAGCAACCATTAACCAACATTCATTTCAATTATATTCCAAGAAACTGATATTTTGGAGTAGCTTTAGTATCTGAATAGTGGAAAATGGGAATTAGGATTTCGTCTCAAAACGTTTTCCCATTCTAGTTGCTATGAAAGAGTTATACATATGTTCTTGCTCTAGCTTTTTGTTTGTGCCTACAACGCCGCACCATTGCAAATATTTGCGAACAGTAACTGGGTTAGTGGGTTTGAACCTAGGCAAAGAGGATTCGACACAATAGCCCATCTGTATGCGTTAGGGTATTCATTACCTTTTGAAGGCATCTCCACCGTTGGATTATCTAGCTTTCTCTTATATGTAGCCTAAGAAGATAGGGTACCTTAAAACTATTTTCAGCAGCCAGAAGAGCCTTCTAAAGAAACAACTTTGCTGTTTAGATCTGAAACTTCTCAGTCAAAATTCTCTCTCGATGATGGATTATGATTCTTCAAGAATTTCGTTGTCTCACACCGATCTAAACCCCATTATTATTACTACTAACTTGATAATCATACCTCTGAAACAGTCAGAAGAAGAAGAAGATGATGAAACCTCTTTAATCTTGTTGTTGTTCATGATTTACTCGCATTATACTATTTCCTCTCAAATTTCAAGTTTATTCCATTGGCTCTTTTGTTTAGGTAAACTTTTTCTTTCTCAGGGTTTTCAGTTTTCGTTACTATTGAATGGTTTGATTTTAAGCAAATGAAATATTTTTTTCTCCAGGTACCATTGGGAATTCATAACGGACATCCTTCCCCGGAACCTAAGAGGAATTATTTCAGGATGTCAACAATAATTCCATCGATTTTCCATCAATTTTCTAATCAAGAAGAAGCTGTGGTCATAACGGGTGAATTGGGTGTGGAGCTATAGGTCTTGTTGTCACCTGCAAAATTGGTAATGTTTTTTTCTTGATGTGATACCTATCTCTTTGTTGTTGTGTGGTTAGCAAAATAAGTCTTAACTTTATCCAGAATCATTTGATTTGCAGGCTTTTCTAGCATTTCTTCCAGTAGCTATTGATAATTTGGGTGACAGTGGTCACTCTGTGAAAGTTATTATGGATAGTTTAAAACTACCAACTTAGCTCGGATCAAGGAATGATAAAGAAGCTCCTGCCCCCGCTCCCGCTTA
>JAJJMA010145984.1:3458-13484 GCA_023529015.1 Papaver nudicaule
ATTATTATTATTATTATTATTATTATTATTATTATTATTATTATTATGGAAAAAAGGACTTTATTAGAAAACGGAAACTTAGTCTTGTACATTGCCGGAAGGGAGCCTAGCTACAAGCTGGGTCCCAATCCCTTTCTGAATAGCGAAACCTATTCTAATGAAGAGATAGTTTTTTACATTCATTGCCGCGTTATGCCTAGCCATGTAATTCTTTAAACGCTTCAAAAACTCCAACGTGTCATCCCCAAGTTCACCTAGAGTAGTAAAGGCCAAAGCTCCAAAACTGTAGCCATTGGCATTGCACACTTCTAAATATTTGCCGCGCTTTTGCTCGATAGCTTTGGTCAAGGCCGCACCGGGGGTATAGCCTTGCACTCCAACACCTGCAAAGGGGGAAACCACTGTAACATCAAGGCATATATCACGCCCATTGTCCCAGTTGTAGACTAAGATGTCCGCCGGTCTTGAACTGCGGCCTTCATCCGCGAGGAAACCCAAAGCAGCTTCAATCTTGTACGGTATTCCAGCTCTAAAGCACATATCCCCAAAAGTATCTCTAGTAGTGTCATGGCGCTGTTTCAAACCAACCTCAGTCGTACAATGGACTGCATGGTCACCATAGGCATCCATACTCCTCCCACAACACAAACAAGGGCTGTTCTCCACAAACATGGGTATTCCTAGTCTATAGCAGAGAATAGAAGTGTAGTGTCTAGGGCTCATGGTCTGACCCAAACCTTCTGCTGGGACAGCAAGCAGAAAATCCTGCGTGTGCGGTCTCCTGTTGCTCTGCCAAAGAATGAGGTCCCTTCTGCTCATTGCGAAGTCTGCAGGCATATCTTTCACAACCTTAGCAAAGTAGTGAACCGCCAAAGCACGCATTGGATGGGGGGCTGATTCGGCTATGCTAAGTGGAGAGTTGAGGCCACAGAATTGGGTGAAGGTTTCTTCAGCAAGCTGGAGGTTTGGACCTGTGACTGAGACGCCAGATTGGCTGAGAATGCTATCTTGCAACTGCTGTGTCTGTAGACAGGAGGCTAGGTAGCTGTAGTGCATAGTGTCATACAAACAGTAAATCCCTAAACCCCCATCCCTTATAGGCAGAGTAGCTAGGCGGTGTTGCAACCGTCCATAACCTGGTCCCTCTCCTGTAATAAGTTGCTGCAGGTAAGCTTGGAGATGGCAATCAAAGACGGACTGAGCTTCTTGAACATGAGCTGGTGCAGTTGTACGCATAGAGAAGTACAACCTAGAAACCCCAGTGCAGCTGCGTAAAAGTAACAACTCGCATTGAGGGTCATCTAAGGTATGGACCGCCTCCATAAGTTGAATGGTTTTCTGAGCTCTACTGAGAACAAGACTGCTGCAGTAATCATGATCTAAACTCACCGGTCCTCCAAGAAGTTTAACACCACTGACTGGTCTTCCAATCTCAGGTGGGAATAACCCCTCTTGTGTGCTTCTCTTGTCCACAGATGGCCAAAACAATTCAGTTTTCTGCACATTTAGGTGAAGCCCTCTGATTACACCTTGCTTTTGGATGATACTGAGTGCTTTAGAGACCATTAGAGTGTCACCCACGATGGTCCCGTCGTCCAAATACCAGGCCTGAAGCTGCAACTCACACTGCCGGGCAACCTGCAAGGCTACAGGATGTAGTGTTAAAGCAAAAAGAAGTGGACCTAGAGGGTCCCCTTGCTGCACCCCCTGAGATGAAGCTAAGGTGTGTTGGCCGTAGTAGAGTCTAGCCGGTGTAGCGTAGCAGAAATCTACCCACCTAGCAATGCTAGGGCAGTGAGACCTGACTTCTTGCAACATCACAGTTCTATCTACTAAGTTGAAGGCATTTTGAAAATCTACCAACAGCATGGTGAGAGTGCTGTCATTACCTTTGGCTTCAACCATGCGGTTCACTGAATGGAGGATAGCTTCTCCACCACAAGGGATACCAACTCCAAACTGATAATCCCCAAGGTATCTAGTCATGTCCTTGCTCACCACATTAGCAGCACACTTGGAAACAAGCCGTCTCCATATGTTGCCAACTGCGATTGGTCGAATGCCACCATCTGGCTTGAGTAAAGGTGTAAGGGGTGCGCTTGCAATGTATTCTCCAAGCTGGGCAGGGCATTGACCTGACAGAAACAGATTCACAATGGCTGTTATAGACCCTAGCAGTTCATCTGCTACTGCTGCTCCAGGACCACTCATGGCATCGATGAAATGCTGAGCATGCAGCCCGTCTCTGCCACATGCTGTACCTCTAGGAAAGCTTCTCAATATTATTATTATTATTATTATTATTATTATTTCAAAACAACAAAGAGTTCATACAGTAGAAGAGGGGAGTCTAGCGACAAGCTGAGCTCCTACCCCTTTTTGAATAGCGACGCCTATTCTAATGAAGAGGAATTTTCCAACTTTGATTGTGGTATCATGCCTAGAGATGAAGTTCTTCAGCCTTTTGAGAAAAGTCACAGTTTCCTCCCCGAGTTCGCCTAATGTCGTAAAAGCTAGGGTACCAAAATTGTACCCATTGGCCCTGCATATTTCCACATATTTGCTGCGCTTCTGTTGGATAGCTTTGGATTATTATTATTATTATTATTATTATTATTATTATTATTATTATCAACAAGCTGGGCTCCAACCCCTTATTATTATTATTATTATTATTATTAGAAAACAAGGAAAATTAGTCTTGTACAGTGCCAGATGGGAGCCTAGCGACAAGCTGGGTCGCCACACCTTTCTGAATTGCAAAACTTATTCTAATGAAAAGAAAATTCCCAACATTCAATGATATATTGTGCCTAGCCATGTAAGTCTTCAGGCGCGCTAAGAACTCCAATGATTCGTCTCCAACTTCACCTAAGGTAGTAAAGGCCAAGGTACTAAAATTGTAGCCATTGGTTCTACACACCTCTAAATATTTGCTATGCTTTTGCTCGATGGCCCTCGTCAGCGCAAGCCCCGGCGTAAAGGTCTGAGCACCACCACCTGTAAAGGGAGAGACAACAGTGACGTCGAGACATGTGTCTCGCCCATTTTCCCAATTGTAGACCAAGATGTCCGCAGGCCTAGAGTTACGGCCTTCCTCTGCAAGGAATCCGAGTGCGGCCTCAAGCTTGAAGGGTACACCTGCTCGAAAACAGATGTATGCAAATGTGTCTCTAACAATATCATGGCGGTGCTTCAAGCCTACTTCTGTCGCACAATGTACTGCGTGGTCTCCAAACACGTCCATGCTTCTCCCACAACATAGGCAGGGGCTGTTCTCTCCAAACATAGGTATGCCGAGTCTGCAACATAGGATGGAGTTGAAGTGGCGCGAACTCATAGTCTGACCCAAGCCTTCTGCCGGAACAGCTAATAGGTAGTCCTGTGTGTGCGGTTTCTTGTTACTCTGCCACAAAGCAAGGTCTCTCCTGGTCATAGCATAGTTTGTAGGTATTCCTTTCGTCACCACAGCAAAGTATTGAGTCGCCAAAGTTCTCATTAGATGGGGGGCTGACTCGTTAATGTTTGGTGAAGATGTGAGGCCACAAACCTGATTGAAACGATCACAAGCATCCTGGAAATTGGGGCCTGTAACTGGTACCCCTGACCGGCAAAGAATGTTGGTCTGCAGATGTTGAGTTTGTAAGCAGGAGGCAAGGTAACTATACTGCATTGTGTCGTGCATATTGTAGATGCCTAACCCTCCTTATCTTATGGGTAAGGTCGCTAAGCGATGTTGTAAAGGACCATATCCAGGTCCATCACCTGTAATCAGATTCCTCAAATAAGTATTAAGGTGATTATCGTATGCTTCCTGAGCTTCAAACACATGGGTTGGTGCAGTAGTACGCATGGAGAAGTATAATCGAGATACACCGGTGCAATTACGTAACAGCAGCAATTCACATTGGGGATCGTCTAAAGTGTGCACTGCCTCCATGAGCTGTACTGTTTTCTGAACTCTGTGAGAAACTAAGCGACTGCAGTATTCATGCTTCAAGCTGACAGGTCCGCCTAGAAGCTTGACTCCATCTACAGGCCTACTAATATCAACTGGAAAAACTCCAGTTTGTGTGCTTCTCGAGTCGATAGTTGGCCAGAAACTTCGGTTTTCTGTACATTAAGATGTAATCCTCTGGCCATGCCTTGTGTTTGGATTATGTCAAAAGCTTTGGAGACCATGAGTGTATCTCCAATAAGAGTTCCGTCGTCCAAGTACCAGGCTTGTAGCTGCAAGTCACACTCCTTAGATACCTGCAGGGCTATAGGGTGTAGAGTGAGGGCAAAGAGGAGGGTTCCAAGTGGATCCCCTTGCTGCACTCCCTGTGATGAGTTCAAAGTATGGTTGTTATAGTATAGCCTCGCAGGTGAAGAGTAACAGAATTCTACCCATTGAGAGATGCTAGGGCAGTGGGTTCTGACTTCCTGTAGCATAGCAGACCTGTCCACCATGTTAAAAGCGTTCTTGAAGTCTACCATAAGCATGGTCAGTGTGTTGTCGGAACCTCTGTCTTCAACGATACGATTAACTGAGTGCAGAATCGCTTCTCCCCCACATGGAACCCCAACTCCAAATTGAAAATCGCTTAAGTACCGGGTCATATCTTTACTCACCAAGGCTGCAGCCACTTTGGATACCAATCGTCTCCAGATTGTGCCCACTGCGATGGGCCTAATTCCCCCGTCAGGTTTGAGCAATGGGGTTAGTGGTGCACTGGCTATGTATTCACCAAGTTCAGGTGGGCATTGGCCAGACAAAAGCAAATTGACAATGGCAGTGATTGAAGTAAGAAGTTCATCCGCAACTGCAGCCCCAGGTCCACTGAGTGCGTCGATGAAGTGTTGAGCGTGTAGCCCATCTCTTCCACAAGCAGTACCCCTAGGAAAACTTCTAAGTCTGTTGAGTACCATATCTTTGTCTGCCACGGCTGCTGCTACATGGTTGGGAGTGCTTGGGAGAATAGGTGGAGGTGCTGTGGGATGTTTCAACTTCAACTCCTCCAAGGTTGCTGCTGTAAAAGGTGCAACTCCATTCGAAGTTAGGATTCTAATTGCAGCTGTATAGGTGCCTTCCCCCATCTTTTTCTTACAAAGTTTGATGTTGATGTCCTGTTGATTCCGCTTCTTTGCAGGTTGCGTATTCTGTGGGGATTGCTTGTTCTTGACTGCAGGGTCATATTCTTCAAGGAGTTTCTGTATTGAGGCATTGTGTCCACCAAGTTCTCTCCACTGTGCAAGATCTGTGTTGATGGAGTTCAACTGAAATTTCTTTCTCATGCCTGATCTCGCTTCATTGCTTGTTTTGGGGGCATAATTCCTTAGGACACATGCAGGAAAAAGAAGTAGTAAAACCCAACTGGAAATATCCATTGGGTTAAGTATGACCTTATCCATAATGTGTTTGAAAGCTCTTGAGAAACCTAGCCTGCAGTTAGTTGGAATATACCTTGTGGTATGAATCTGAAGTCGAAAAACCCTGTCCAGCAACTCAACATTGAGGTCAAACTGCCCTGCAGTATCTCCACCACCTGTTACGTCTCCATTGTCGTCTGTATCAGCCACAAATGGTGAGGGTTTAGGGATATCATAAATGACAAACCCCAAATGACCATCCTGCAATGGTGCTTCTATGTGTTCAGGGTGATTTTTGCAGGGGATTCGCCATGTGTGGGTTTTCATGCATACTGTACACAGCCATAGTTTCTGTTTATTGAGTATAAACTCCCAAGAAGAGTAAACCACAGCCAAGGTGCGTATGCGTTCTCTGCAAACCTCATTCCCTTCGCCAGGCATGTAATGTTTGTCCTGCAGATGGTGTCCGAGAGAAGTATGTGCAAAACCTCGTTGCTTGACTCCATTGTCGCATCCATCGAAACCTCTGAAATGACAATCTACCATGTTTCCATGGTTATGGGAAGTTCCAGTATTCTGTGAAGAACACCGTATCCAAAGGGTGCGAGAGGAATCTGAAGAACTTCCAGTATTCTGTGAAGAACACCGTTTCCAGTGACTACGTGATGATTCTGGAGGACTAGGGCTTAGAGTATATCTGGTGTTGGATCGAGTTCTAGGCATTGTAAGATGAACACTTCATAACCGTTTTCTCTGAAAGTATAACTGTCAACAAGTGAAGGTAACTGATGTAGAGAAGAACGGCTAAAAAGAGCATCAGAATGTAGGGAAAGAAGAGAGTAAGTAATTGGGTGAAGAACTGGGAGAGAAGGGGACGTAAATCAGAGAAAACAAACGGGAATTTCAATCTCCCCGGCTGTTGGCCTGAAAATCGCCTGGTCGCCTCTCTCCAGATTTTCTCTCTCTTATTATTATTATTATTATTATTATTATTATTATTATTATTATTATTATTATTATTATTATTATTATTATGAACTAGGCATTTTATTAAGATAGGAAAAACAAAGAGTTGAATTACATAGTACGCACAGGGAGTCTAGCAACAAGCTGAGACCCAACACCAATCTGAATGGCTATGCCAACTCTAATAAACAAGTAATTTCCTATTTTAATGGTAGTATCATGCCTAGACACAAAATTTTTAAGGCGCTTCAAAAAGGCCACCATCTCATCCCCTAACTCTCCAAAAGTAGTAAAAGCTAAAGTTCCAAAGTTGTAACCATTAGCTTTACAAATCTCAAGATATTTGCTTCTCTTCTTCTCAATTGCCTTAGACAAGGCAAGCCCTGGCATAAAAGATGGAGTTCGATTATTATTATTATTATTATTATTATTATTATTAATTAATCTTACATATTATTGAGTTCGATTCACACAGATTGTGGACCCTACTACAGAGGATAAACAGGTTGTCGTGCTAGCCTACCAACGAGCCTCATGAGGAACCAACCAAGAAAACCGAAGCTGGATGGGGGGGCTGATTATGTCACGAGGAGGGCAAGTTAACTCTACCTTCCATGTCAAATTCTGCAGTATTGCGCCATCTGTGACTCGAACCTGGAGCCTCCTGGAGCGCATCAAACCTCTTGAGGAACGGGTTGACCAACTTAGCTAGAAACAACCAGCACTTAATTAGAAACAACCAAAAAAAGAGTTTTACATAGTGCTAGGGGGAGCCTAGCTAGAAACTGGGCTCCAACTCCCTTCTGAATAGCTGAACCTATTCTAATGAAGAGAAAATTGCCTACAGTAGTGCTTACATCATGTCTAACTAAAACATTCCTCAGCCGTTTCAAGAAGTCCATAGTCTCATCGCCCAGTAGTGCTTATTATTATTATTATTATTATGAAAGTCCCATCTTATTTAAAAAAAGAAGAGTTTTACACAATACAAGTCGAGAGCCTAGCCACAAGCTGGGCTCCAACCCCTTTCTGAATAGCCAACCCTATTCAAAAAATGCCTCCTCTAAGGGTCCGTTTGGCACATAATTTTTGACAATGCAAGGTAGTGCGAATGACATGTAATAGGAAGTCACTGCATCAAAACTACCTGTAGTTTGTAACTGGTGTTTGGCTCCTTAGCCAAAGTTGTGACTGAATTTTAACTGTTATCGGTACTCAAAAAAGAAAAAATGAAGAGACATCACTGTATCATATTATCATCAAAAGACAAAGTACCCAATCAAGATGGCCTTATAATCAGATAACCTTTTGAATACAAATTATTTATTCTCTTATACAAAATCTAACGAATTTTGTTCTTCTCAAAACCATGAGAATAAGTGACCTTTATATCAAGAAGATCCAGATATAAGATAGAGTGGGGATAAAGATTATCATGTCTAAATATTAATCAGTTCTTTTCGATTTTCGTTTCTAAAATCAATTGATGCCACAGATAATCACTTCCTTTACCCGATCTTGCCAAAACCCTATAAATGTTTCATTCTAGCAATTGGGATATTATTTTAACTTGCGGATCTGGGTTATACATCGAATCTGAGCTTGGAGAGATAATAAGTATGAGTATGTGTTAATCAAGAACATCCAGATCAGTTCTCTCTTCTTAATAGGAAGATAGGAAGAAGAAGATGAAAAAGATTAGGAATAGTTACAATCGGTCAATGGGCGTAGTTTTTTATTTTTTTGTAAGCAAAGGCCTTGAAAAAGACAATCAGTCGACTTCAACAACCGGTATGATCCAGGTTGGTGCACACAGCCAGGTTGGAGCACACGACCAAAACATAGAGCAAGAACTATCTTTGCCCTTTTGAGCTAAGGAGTGCGCGACTCCATTACAAATTCTAGGAACAAAAGTAAAAATACAAGAAACTAAATTAGCTGAGAAAGTTTGGATGTCTTTGAAGATTGCCTCAGTCCTTGAGTCACCATCAAAACAGCCAGCAGAGAACTGGTCAACAAGTTTCTTAACATCACTTTCAACTATGAGATGAGAAATCTTCAATTCCACATCTTTCTTGAGGAGGGCATGTATACCTTTAGCTTCAGCTTCTTTAGGAGATCTGGCTTGGACATGAAGAGCAGCACAAAAGGAGACTTTTCTGACATAGTTTCTAATCACAAAGCCTGAACCAGAAGCCAAAGTAATAAGATCAAAGGCACCATCAGTATTCCTTTATACCATCCAAAACCAGGGGGATCCATTTATCCAGACTAGTGAGATTAACATAACTGACTGGGGTTACACATGTTTTTTTTAGAATGATCATATGTCTAGCCCTAGCTAAAACAGTAGACATATTTTCAGTTTTCTTTTCATGAATCAAGATGTTTCTACTAGACCACAAAGACCAATAATATCAACCAAAAGAGATTGGGATTCATTAGATAACATGGTAGTTCTGTCAACCAGGTAATAGCACAACCATTCAGTAAAAGAATGATTTTGAAATCCAGTAGTTACAATTTTCAGAGGAGAAGCATATCAGACTTGAAAGGCAAAAGGACACAAAACAAATGCATGCATAGTATCTTCATTACCAATACCACATCTAGGACAAAGGGTACTGGCAATGGTCATCCTAGAGTTAATCATGACACGAACATTCAAGGCATTACGGGCTTCTCTCCAGAGATTTAACTGAATCTTATAAGTAACCTTAATTTTCCAAATAGACTTCCAAAAAGCACTATTTGGGCTTGGTCTAAGACCTCTGAGACCCAAATATGCAGATTTAGAACTAAATCTGCCAGTCTTTGAAAGCTCCCAAGACCTCCTATCAGGAGTGAACATCATCTGGCTTAAGGGAATGGTAATAATCTTCTGAACAGAAGCATTATCAAAGTGTGTTTCAAGTCTAGCAATATTCCAACTCCTAGACTGATAATTAATGAAGTAATCCACTTTAATTGAGGGATCTGGTGGAATAAGGGGATTAGGTTGAGCAACACCTATATCAGGGATCCACTTATCACACCATGGGTTTATCAATTTTCCATCTCGAACTATCCAAGAGATGAAGGGTTTTATAGGATCCTTAATATTGCATAAACATCTCCAAGTCCAAGAACATTTTTTTGGACACACAGCATTAAGAAAATCAGAGTGAGGAAAATATTTGGCTTTTAGCATGGTACTAAGGAGAGAGTCGGGATTTTCTACCAGTTTCCAAGCATTCCTAGCTAACATTGCCAAATTATTTAATTCAGCTGTCCTAAAACCCAGACCACCTTCAGATTTCGGGGAGGAGAGTTTTTCCCAACCAAGCAGATGGAGTTTCTTATCTTTAGGATCCTGAGTTTCACCCCACCAATATTTCATGAGGTGGGTGTCAATTTTCCTACATAACTCTTTAGGAATCAGAAAGGCAGCCATCTGATAAAGAGGTATGGCCTGACCCACGTGTTTGACTAGGGAGGTTTTAGCTGCCTGAGATAACAATTTAGTGGACCAAGAGTCAATCTTAGCATCAGTGGATTTAAGGAGTCCCATATGAGTTTCAATTTTTGATTTCTGAAACTCAATAGGAGTACCCAGATATTTTTCACCTAGACCTTTATTATGGATTCCTAGAATATCAGCTAGCATATTAGTTTCTAGCAATTCCATTTCAGAGCTAAAAAGAATACCAGATTTGTCAAAGTTGATTT
>JAJJMA010145988.1:0-36846 GCA_023529015.1 Papaver nudicaule
AAAAAGCGCGGGCGGAAGAGACAAGACGATACAGTGGCCAGTGACTTACTTACCACGTGTTAGTTCAGGAGGAGCGGTGTACGGAAGTGTTATCTTTATTACTGTCCGTGCTGGAAAAGTGGGTCCAGGTACATACATGCGAAAATGACTCACCCTAGCGGCATGAACTCAGGTTGCGCTCTAGGTTTCTAACCTTGAGATCTTGGGAGTACAGGGAAGGTTGTATGTGTTTTTTGGTATAGGGAAGGTTGTATGAAGTATCAAGGGATCTGAGACGAGATGTCAAAGAAAAAATAAAAAAGAAAAAGAGGTAAAAGATCTTCAGCAAAAGATAAATGTGACATTTCCAGAAAGCTGGAAGATCTAGAGAGGCACATCAGCTACAATTTCTAATGTTTTTTTACTAACCCAAAAGAATCATCAAATTATAACCAGGGCAATGAGATGAGAACTGATATTAGTACAAGCATGAAATGCACATTAAAAGTTACAACCTTCATAAAAACATTACATAACCTACATATAGATGTCCAACATGCCACTCTAGAGAGGTTCACAAAAGTGACTATTCAAGATTCAGAAGATAAAAACTTCATCAGATCATATTACACCGAAATATTACCAGTAAATACTTCAGATACCAACTAATGTCTTAAATACTTCATTTACAGAATTTTCTGGCATGTGAATATCTTCTCGGCATCTTAACGCTATTATCTCCACATTTACTCAGCATTATCTTCTTCCACTTGGATAGAGTTCAATCTAGCTTCGATAGCATTCCTGTAAGGTAACAAATGATATTAGTATGAAGAAACAAAATTTGTGAAGCTGAAACTTATCATATCAGGGTTCTTGATGTTGGAAGTGAAGGTATAAACTTTACATGTATGCATCTTTAAGCTCTTGGTTTTCTGGATCGAGCACCAAACCCTTGTTAAATGCTTCTGCGGCATCACCATACCTCTGTGGCAAAAAGTGCAGCCAAAAGTTAAAAAGGGATATTGTGTATTGGAGCAAGGAAATTTAAGGGGGAATACATACTTTCTGTAGATTGAGCGCGACGCCGATCCTATAGTATGCCTTAGGCCATTCAGGCCTTTCATGCATGCATTTAATGGCATATTCAAGCGCATTGATTCCGTCATCCAGACGCGCATAACAGGCACTCATGTTGGATAGCATTGCTGCATCTTCTGGGTAAAACATCAAGGCCTATTTCCATTACAAAAAGACAATCATTAAAGTATCCATGGTCATTCACATAGAAAGAAAGTGAGGCTAAAGAAATTTGTAATACAACTGATAATTTGCCAATACAATTATAATGGTGTCACGGCATATGTTACTTCCTATAGGTCCATGCGGTACCAGAAAATTTAAATATGTTAAGATGTCAAAACCAATAAGCAAATGACACCACTCATCAGAAGAAAAAAAAGGTTAAGGTTTATTGTAGAATTTGACCAGAAAAAGGATTTTTTTCTCTCACTAGGAGAATTTATTCATGAAAAGAATGATAACTTAAAATCTCTAGGCAACAAGTAAAAATACAAAAGTGAAATACCCACTCTTACTCTTTCTTGGACGGAGGGAGAATAAAGAAGTTTTTGTCTTATGTTTAAGTGAATGAGAACAGTTCTGTTGCAAAGAAAAGTTTACCTATCTGCTAATAGAAGAAATAATCCTTCATGCAAAAGACGAATCATATAACCCAGTTGAACTCATTATATACACGATACTGGATAATTGAATAAGTTATTATTGCTAATTTACACTAACTCACACATGTGCCAAACAAAGACTCACTCTTTAGTCATGATCCAAATTACTCATAGTTTGCCAAGTAACCTCCAGAAACCGAACTTATACTATTTTGGGCCTTTTCTGTAACCATTATGGATATGTAAGGTAAGGATTGCAACATGCGAAAACGTAAAGAACTTCATCGATTGAAAACTACCTCATTAAACCAGTGCGCTGCCGTAAGATACTGCCCTCCCTGGAATGCATCTCTTCCTTCTGATTTTGCCTGATGAAACTTCTCCTTCTCATGGACTTCCCTCTGCCAATGATTTTCCAAATTAGCAGTGAACGTAGGGTAAATGAGACGGTAGAAATTAGTATTGGTGCACCATAACTGGATGAGTTGAATAGGTCAGCCTGGCTAGTAGCAGCCAAGGCTGACCCGGCATGGTAACAACTTAAGCTAGCCCAGCCCGAGCCGGTACCTAGCCTGCAGTAGAGCGGGCCACCCCCATTGGTGTTTTATTATGTAGCCAGGAACTACAATGTTTTCATATTCCACTTAAAAAGTTAAAAATATATGTAGCCATCTCAATGAGCGTGAATGAGGTTTCATTATGGGGAGAACAGGCCAAAATTTTGACAGCATGCTACATATTGTCTAGTTCAGAAAATAACACCATAGCAAAACTAGTATGTGGTCAGGAGCCATGTTATGGTGCCATACCTGCCTCGGAGAATATTGGTAAGATAGCTTATTTAGATTTTCAATAATCTACAAGTACTGCTGTAGGTAATAGAGTAGGATTACAAATGACTCATGGTGAAGGCGAAAAGAGGGCCATAGAAGGAATATCTATCGGAGGTTGATGAATTGGTGGCACGGAAAGATGAAACTCTGAAGATTTTCGCGGAAAGATGAAACTCTGAACGATTTTTATTATTGTAAAAAGGAGCCAGACGAACCCATTTGCAAAGTTACCTTGATTATAAGATAATAAAGCCAAGTTAAACAACACACAAGCCCGTATGACCCCCATACCTGCATATTGATTGCATCAGAATCTACATGCCTCAGTAGTCCGGCAATGTTCCAATCAGGATAAGTTGGAATGCGAGAAGTCACAGGAAAAAGAGCCTCAACATTTTCATATTTGCTATAAGAAGCGGCAACTTCTAATGGAGTCAACCCTAACTGCGATGGAGAACATAAACAAAATTAGATAAGAAAGTGAATGTCACACAGCAGGACAATTGAGTATTCAACAAACAAGCTACTTATAGTTCTCATGCAATAAGGTTTAATGGTAAATCTTATGAAGTTTTTCTTTCTTTGGTAGGCGGGACATAGATATGAAATAGACTACTTACATACACTATCAAAGGTATCAAATATAGGCCGAGAACTAACCCCAGTCTAGTCATTTGGGAAAAAAAATACGATAAAGTTTTATGGAGCTGCATAATGATCTATCTGTGCAAATAACATATATACATGATATCAGATACGGACAAAAATGGAGCAAGAAGGGAATTTAATACAGCCATACCTTCATTTTATAATTTGGATCTGCACCAGCTTCCAGTAAACGCGTAATGACATCTACGCTTCCATACCTTGCTGCAGCTACCAGAGGTGTATTTCCATATGATACAGCATTTGGGTCAGCACCTGCCTATATATATGCAAATTGGCAGACGTTATTACATGCTCCAAGACGGAAAGCCTATAAAAGGTGTATATGTATATACAATACATTCTGGAGATATTTTTATCAACGCATCACATCTTCCAGAAGATTATAGATGTAAAACAACAGAAGCATGTGGTTTCGCAAATGCCAAGTGATAAGTTGAGCATTTTTCCAACCCTCCAGAATTATCACTCCCATTATTATAGTCCATGTAAGTATTATATACTATCACATCCATAAAAATTAGGAGGCTCCATACCGACTTTTTGGTTTTGTTCATAATTTCAATATTAATTCTGTAAGCTTCAACAACAAGAACATATAAAAAGTAGAAACGAATGACAAGTATAACAGAATACTAGAAATATAAGGAATTGGGCAAATGCAAACCAGTCTATTAATACATGAAGAACTTAACAAAACATATAAGAATAAAAAATGATTGGCCGACCACAGTTCTTGGTAACTAGTCTTGTTAGCAGCTCATAACAAGAAAAATGAGCAACACTTAGGGGTGGAACTCACAGCGTTTTTCAGAAAAACCAAACAGAAGGCTTGACACAGGTCAACCAGGGAAACACTGTAATTGATTCAGTCGGAACAACGTTTGGTTGACTATAACCAAATTCAAATGAACCAGATAGACAAGGCTTTCTACAAGGTCAAATAAAAAAAGCACAACTATGACAAGACTCATACAGTTAAGAAAATAATTAAGCAAGACCTACTGATAGAGAAACAGGAGTTTTCTGAAAGAAAAGTAATGAACACGCCATTTCAGAAAAAGAATATTGGAAAAGTGGAAAACCTTTTCATCAACTTTTACGGCAAAATTCATTAGTCAACTCGAAAGTTTAAAACCTACTGATATATTAATGGTCACTGCCTTTTCTGGTTGATGAAGGAACATATAGATACAACTTCCAAAACATGACTTAGTCTGAGTAAACAAAAAATCATTGTGCCACCAGAGGATTTAGGAATTTTGTTACCTGTAACAAAAGCTCCATGCATTCCTGTGAGTTGGCAAAAACTGCCTTAATGAGTGGTCTATTCATTTCAATGATTTCATCACTACCAGCATTAGGCTGCATGGTAAAAGAAAATCAATAAGTTTGACAACAATTGAGTAAGATGACATTATAAGGAACATGTTAAGTTTTTTTCTTGATCGACCATCTTACAAAAGAACAACTGTTCAATACCAGGAGAAGAACCCAACTTACATTTGCACCGTGATCCAATAACACTTTAACAGCATCTCGATGACCATCAGCAGCAGCCTCTTGAAGGGCAGTGCCAGAACTACTTGCAACATCTACGCGAGCACCCCGTGAAAGTAACAAGGTTACTATATTTGTATCACCTGCACATAATACCTCATAAGAATTGCATGCTTAATTCCATTTCACACACGTAAAGATTTTTGGTAACAAGTTAAGGAAACATCTCATTGATATTCAGACTTCATAACCTACTTTGAGGAAGTCTAGGCTGTAGAAAGGTCTAGTGAGAATTACAACTAGATGGAGCAATTAGCCATGTCAGTTGAACCAGTGGAAGGCTTTTAAAATATTTTCATGTGGACCTGAACATCTAAATCGTTGCGTAAATTTGGTACGAGGATATTGCTAGACCTTTGAATCAGGGTGGTTCACTCGTGGGTCCACATTCAGCCAGCTTGTGATTCAACTATGACATTCTATTGGTTGACTGTGGTTTAACTATCTAACAAATTTGTCAGGGCTCTGCATCCTTAACAGGTAATCTGATCCTAGCATGTAGCTAGGTCTACTAATAAATTGGATATCGCATACAAGCACCAATAATGTAATCCATGCAATGAAGTACATCTTTCAGTGTGTCCAACCAAGTGAGGTTTTTAATGCAGTCCCAATTGTTTTCCGATGAGTAAATTATTAGCAGGTGTAATGTGAAAATGCAATTAATATCCATATAGAAGTATGACTAAATTTAAGGTACATCGACATGTTTAACCTTAAAGGCAGCAATGATGGTCTAGCATCCAACAGAAAACTGAAAATACCATCTATAGAGGTAGCACCTGTCTTTGCAGCACGATGTAAAGGAGTGTAATTCGTATCATCTGATGCATCAGCATTGGCGCCCTTTTCAAGAAGATATCTAATTGTGTCTGCGTCCCTTTTTGCAATTGCCCAATACAAGGGTGTGCTACCTGTAAAATAGATACAACAAGGGAGACACATCCATTACGGTTGTTTCATCCATCACTTTTCCGGTGGTCTTGATTAGTAACCTAGTTTGTCTTGATTAGTGTCTGTGTAATCAGGAATTGGGTTCGGAAACTAGCATGTTAGTAGGTTGATGTTTTGTTTTCAATCTGTTCGCAGAAACATGATGCAATTAAGAATAGGATAGATGGAAGGTTAGTCGTTACAGACTTAACCGTACTTCCAATGACTACCCTACTGTAGTTTACTAACACAAATTCTACCCAAAAAGGGTAGTTGACATACACTTCTCACCACCAAAAACAATTGAAAAATCAATCTGAGATAAAAGCAGAATGTCATTCCTCAAACGAGAGAAAATCTTAGTATTATATTTTTAACTGTAAATGAAAAGAAGAGATATAATACCATTTGTAGCTTTGAAATCCACATCAAGTTTCAAGGTCTCGATCAAGTATTTGCAAACTTCTAAACGTCCTCCTTCAGCAGCATAATGAAGAAATCCTCTACCACTTTCATCTACAAGCTTTCTAACCGCTTCTCCTACTCCAATTCCTTCACCATTAGCATGATCTAAAGCCAACCCTAAAAAAACAACCAAACACAGAATTACAACCAAATCAAATAAAAATAAAGATATACTAAGGTTTCTCTTACTCTTGAAGCGGTTGAGTTGCCCAGTGAAAGCAGCATTAAACAACTCAAAATGATCTTCCACTACTCTATCCATAGCTTGTAGAAACTTTTTGATTTTTGTACTGTAAATGAAAGAAAATAAAAATAAAAAATCAAATATTTGCAAAGTAGATGAAAATGAAACGGCAGAAAGTAGAAGAAGAGAAAAAGTTTTTTCAAAGAGAAAGAAAACCTACCTCCTCCAGTCTAGAGCTCACGGTTCTAGGTTTTTTTTTTTGTCTGAGTTGTAGGTTATCCAGGAGCAGAGAGAAGGGAGGTTGGAACAGTAATGGTTTCAGAGGGTTTTACGATGATAGATCATAGATGTGATTTGGAATCTTTTGTTTTTGTCTTGGGGACATGAAAAAGTGCGCGCAAGAAGTGACAATACGACACTGTGACTGTGGCGTGTAATTATCAGTCACACCACGTGTTGGTTCAGGAGGAACGTTGTACGGAAGTTTTATTATCTTATTACCTTCCCAGCTGGAAGTGGGTCCCATGGCAGAGCATTCTGGACATACATGCGAAAATGATTCACCCCAACGGCAAGGACTCAGGGTGCGCACGATTAGCAAAGACCACCATTGGTTCAATATTTAGTCACTCTCTAGATCGGTGTTTTGGCCTTAGCGTCTAGCCCACCTGTATTAATGTTTTCATTCGATTCAAACGGTATAGGCGCCCTCTGTGCGAGAAATGGCCTAAGGCTGGTTCCAATGGGACCTAGAAAATGTGCCCCTTTGCAATCCTAGGTGGACTAGTAAACCCAAAATGGGGCACAACACGTATAAAACAATTTGAATTACCCTCACAATTTACTACTTGAATTACCCTCACAATTTACTATTACTAGTCAGTCATCGAGGAATTGACAGCACCACTGACTTTGTGTCTTTAGCCACAGTTAGGACGAGAGATAACTGGGGGCTAGTTAGATCAAACTTTCACCAACTATTACTTGGTAATTTTACTAGTTACTTGTCATTAAAAACTACCCTATTCAAGTGCACAAACTATTAATGTAAATTGGTGGCACTCTAGCACTATGTACTTCACTACAAACATGTCTTTAAAATACTTCATTAACAGAATTAGTCTCCAAGTATCTTCTCACCAATTTCATGCTTTCATATCCACATTACTCGGCTTTAATTTCTTTCATTTTGATAGAGTTCAATCTAGCTTCGATAGCTTTCCTGTAAACAAGACAAAACAACATTAGTATGAAAAAACAAACTAGATCAGGAAGGCTGAAAGATATCATATCGGAGTTCTAAATGTTGGAAGTAAAGGTATCAACATTACATGTGCGCATCTTTAAGCTCTTTGTTCCTCGGATCGAGCATCAAACCCTTGTTAAAGGCATCTGCTGCATCACCATACCTCTGTGACAAAAATTGAAGCTAAAGTTGAAAGGAGACACTGTTTACTGGAGAGAGCAAGGAAATGCAGCAAAAGTTGGAAGATACATACTTTCTGTAAATTGAGCGCGACACCTAACCTATAGTATGCCTTAGGCCATTCAGGCATTTCATACATGCATTTAGTGGCATAGTCGAGCGCATTGATTCCATCACCCAGACGGGCATAACAGCCACTCACATTGGATAGTACTGCTGGATCTTTTGGGGAAATGACCAAGGCCTATTACCATTACAAAAAAAAACACAAAATCATTCAAGTGATCAACATAAGAGGAAAAGGAAATATGTTGATGATGTTGAATTATTTTGTTAGAAGTATCCAGTCTTTGACATAAAAAGTGAGGCTACAGCAATTAGTAATACAATTGGCTGGCATATACTCCCTCCGTTCCAATTTACTTGAGGGTTTTGGGTTTGATACACTTGCATTACACTTGCTTAAATTGGTATTTTTTCACAATTTTTTAATAACACTCAACATTATATCTTCTACGTTACATTTCCAAACTCAAATGCATTGATTTTATTAAAAAAATTGTGAAAAAATACCAATTGTAGCAAGTGTAAAACAAGTGTATCAAAACCAAAACCCTCAAGTAAATTGGAACGGAGGGAGTATTACTTCCTATAGGTCCATGTGCTACCAGAAAACCATATATGTTTGGATATCAAAATCAAGTAAGAGAAAGGGTTACCTATTTACCAATAGAAGAAATAATAGGTTGTTATTGGTTAATCTAATACTAGATTGTTATTGCTAAATTACACTAATGGACATATGTGCCACAAAGACCACGAGAGGCGGGGTTACTCACTCACTACGTAGTCATGATCCAAGATATAAGTAACACGTATGAGGAAAAATATAGTCCAAATCACTCATAGTTTAAATAACCAACCCAAAAAAAAAAAAAAAACTCATAGTTTAAATAAAAAAATTCATCATTTGAAAACTACCTCTTTGAACCAATTCACTGCTATATGATACTGCTTTTCCTGAAATGCATCGGTACCTTTACATTTTGCCAGGTGAAATTTCTCCTTCTTATGGACTTCCATCTGCCAAAGATTTTCCAACTTGTTGATAAATTCACATCAAATTCGGGAATTATGGCACATTTAAAGTTCTGAGTTACATATCTATGACACGTCTGGATAGCCTTTGTACATGTTGTTTACGATTTTGGGAATACAAATTTCTCATGTGAGAGACAGTAAATAGTACTACAATGTTTCATATTCAACTGTAAAGCATATGTAGCCATCTCGAAAAATGGGATAGAGGTTCCATTGTTTCATTATGGAGTGAGCGAGCCTAAAACTTGACGGCATGCTCCACAAGTGACTGACTAGTTGAGGTAATAACACCCATATTTCAACATTTGTGTGCGGTCATCAGCCATCTCAAGGAGCCATGCTTCCTTCTGAGAATATTGGCAAGGTGGCTTATTTGGGTTTCAATAAACTGGCAGTACTAATGTAGATATATAGGAAGTAGGACTACAAACTTGATGGCTCATAAAGGAGGCGAAAAAGAAGGCATAAACTAGAAGGGAAGTCAGCTAGAGGTAGATTAACTGGTGGAGGGGAAGATGGCGCTGTTAACAAACACGCAAAACGAGCCAGAAGAACCCATTTGCTACGTTACCGTGAAAGTAAGAAAAGAACTCCATACCTGCATTTTGGTTGCACCGGAATTTACATGCTTCATCAGTCCGGCAATGCTCCAGTCGGGATAAGTTGGAATTCGAGACGTCACAGGAAAAAGAACCCCAACACATTGATAATTGCAGTAAACAGCAGCAATTTCTAATGGTGTCAGCCCTGCCTGCAATGAATAACAGAAACAAAATTAGATGAGAAACTGAATGTCACACATCAGCACATTTTACTACTGAACAAACAAGCTACATATAGTTCTGATGTTATAAAGTTTAAAGCAGTTGGGTTCTTGATGCAGTATGCAGTTTTTTCTTTTTTTGGTAGGCCTGACATAGATATGAGATAGACTATGTACATCAACTATCAAAGGAATCAAATTTAGACCGAGAACTAATGCCCAGACTAGTCATTAGGGTACAAATAAAGTTTCCTGGACCTGCATGATCATCTATGCATGCAGATAACACAAACTGTTACATGATATCAAAATCTGGACATAAATGGAGCAAGACTCAAAGTTAATACAGCCATACATTCATCTTATAATTTGGATCTGCACCAGCTTCCAGTAAGCGTGTAACGACATCTACACTTTTATCCCTTGCTGCAACTGCCAGAGGTGTATTTCCAGATGACACAGCATTCGGGTCAGCGCCTGCCTATATATATGCGAATTGGAGGAAGTTATTACATGCTCCAGCACAGAAAAGCTATGAAGGGAAAATATATACAGAAGATATACTATATGGATATATTGATCAATATACATCTTCCAGAAGATAATGGGATGTGGTTTTGCAAATGCCAAGTGATAAGATTGATCGTTTTTCCAAACCTCCACTTCCATTATTATAGTCTATTATGTACTGTCACATCAGGCTCCATACCAATCTCTTGGTTTTGTTCAAAATATATAGAAATTCAGATGGCTTGAACAACGAGAAAAATATTACATAAGAGAAACGAATGATCAAGCATAAAAAATAATAGAATTGGTTAAATCTAGTTGTAACGAACAAAGTAAACCAGTTTATTAATACCCGAAGAACTTGATAGAACATATTGAGTAATACGGAAAAAATAAAAAACTGGCTAACCACTACGGTGTCGGTAACTAATCGTGTTAGCAGCTCATAATAAGAAATATGAGTCACGCTTAGGGTGGAAGTCACAGCTTTATGAAAAAAGCAGACGGGTTTATGGCTCAACACAAGGTCAACCCACTGTAAATGAACCAGATAGACAAGGCTTTCTAAAAGATCAAATAAAAAGCGCACAACTATGACATGTAGTTAAAAATAATTAAACAATGAAGACCTACTGATAGAGAAATCACTCCTCTGAATCGAAAGATAAAAAGTAACTGGCGCACCATATCAGAAAAAGAATTTTGGAATACTAGTACGTCAACTTTTATAGTCAAGAAGTCATTACTCAACTCTAAAATTTAAGATTCCGGGTATACTCAACTGTATTCAGGTTAGATGTCATATACATATACATATTCAGGTTAGATGTCATATCCAGTGGTAATTATGAATTTATGATGGAACATACAGTTACAACTTCCAAACCATGCCTTAGTCTGAGACTCTTAGTAAACAAAAAAAGATTGCGCTACCAGAAGGTTAAGGAATTTTGTTACCTGCAGTAGAAGTTCCATACATTCCCATGACTCGCAAAGAATCGTCACAATTAGTGGTCTGAGCATACACTGACAATTGACACCATTAGGCTGCATCGTAAAAAGAAAATTAAATTTAATTAAGTTTGACAACAATTGAATAAGCAGGTGCCATAAGCTGCTCTCAAATAGAGATAATCATCCTTATCATTTTAACAAATAAAATAAACTGCATAAATTACAGAAAGAGAAGGTTGGTAACTTGGAATGCTTTAAGAGTTAAAGCTGACATTCTAACGATCGACTACCATACAAACAAACAACTGTTTAATTCCAGGCTACCAGCAGAAGAACCAAACTTACATTGGCACCGTGATCTAATAACAGTTTAACAGCATCTGGATGACCATGACCAGCAGCATGCTGAAGGGCAGTGCCAGTCGAAATTGCAGCATCTACGTGAACACCCCTTGATAGTAGCAAGGTTATTATCTTTGTATCACCTGCACAGAATACCCTTAAAAATGCCAGCCATGCCTAGCTAATTGTTTAAATAACACTGGTAGGAAGGTAAGAAACATCTTATAACAATTCAGACTTCATAAGTCTTGGCTCTAGACAGGTCTATTGAGAAGTAATTTGCCATGGCAGCTGAACCACTGGAAGACATTTTAAATATTTTCACGTGGACCTGAACATCCAAATTGTTGCGTACATTTGGGACAAGGATATTTATAGACAGACAGATCACAATGGCTCGCTAGTAGGTCGACCATCCAGCCAGGCAAAAAGGTCATTTTTAACTTTGACATCTTTTAAGCTGACTATGAATTAACTGATCCAACAAACTCGCCAGGGCTGTCATGATGGCTCACTAGTATGCCAGGCAAAGAGGTCATTATAACTATGGCATCCTTTTGGTTAACAAGAATTAACTGATCCAACAAATTGGCCAGGGCTTTGCATCCTCGACAGGTAATCTGATCCTAGCATGTAGGCGTTTAGGACTACCAGTAAATTGGAGATCACATTCGAGCAATAAACCAAATTTATGCAATGATGTACATCCTTTAGTGTGTCCATATAGGTGAAATTTTTAACGGGAGTCAGGTGTTTCAAGTTAGAAAATTATTAAATGGAACTAAGATCCATATAAAGCTAACACTAAATTTTAGTTCAGACTTGAAGGCCGCGATGAAGGTTTAGTATCTAACAAAAGACTGAAAGTACCATCAAGAGAAGGAGTACCTGTCTTCAAAGCATAATGTAAAGGATTGTAATTCATATTGGCCAGGGCTGGGCTTCGTTGACAGGTAGTCTAATCCTAGCATGTAGCCAGGAGTACTAGTAAATAAGAGATCACATAGGGCACCAGTAACCTAATTTGTTTAATGAGGTTTCATCCTTCACTGTATAGAGATAAGTGAAGTTTTTTACGCAGTCAAAACTATTTAAGGTGGTTAAAGATAGGTGTAACGAATGAATGTGTAATTAACATCTATATAAAGTTGGGAGTTATATTCTAAAGTGGGGCAGCATGTTTAGACTTAAAGGCACCAATGAAGAGTTAGTGTCTAACAGAAGACTGAAACATTCGTCCAGAGAGTGAGTACCTGACTTTGCAGCATAATGTAAAGGAGTGAAAGTCTTATCATTTGACGCATCAGGGTTGGCACCCTTTTCAACAAGATATCTAACTGTGTCCAAATGTCCTTTCACAATTGCGTGATACAAGGGTGTGTGACCTGCAAAATATATACAACAAGGAGACATATCTATTTAGTACTTGCAGTGGCCGTTTAGACAAATAGAATGCCTGTCAGTATGACTCAGTAGTATGATGTGCTAGGCCTAAAACATAAACCACTACCCCCTTCTCTAAAGGTTAAGCATAAGAAACAAAGTGTTTCGTTGTTTGTATTTCTGTCAATTGGCCACATTTTGTTGGGAACTCTAATATTCTCAAAACAGTAGAGCATGAGTTTCCCCAAGAGATTCAACCTAAATCTACCCAAACCAAATCTATGATTTCAATTTTGGAAGTGGAATTGAAAAATCAATCTGACACTAAAACAGAATATCATTCCTCAAACGAGACAAACTCTCTTCATATTGTACTGATTAATAAAAAAGAGAGGCATAATACCACTTCTGTCTTTGGAATCCACATCAATTTTCAACGTCTCAAGCAAGTATTTGCAAACGTTTAAGCTTCCGCCTACAGCAGCAATATGAAGTGATCCTCTTCCACATTCATCTACAAGCTTTCTAATCGCTTCTCCTACTCCAATTCCTTCAGCTTTAGCATGATCTAAAGCCAACCCTAAAAAACAACCAAATCAAAATTTTAAGAAAATAAGAAAATAATAGAAATAGATATATCTATTGTTTTTCTTACTCTTGAAGCGATTGAGTTTCCCAGAGTAAGCCGCATCAAACAACTCAAAATGCAGTGCGCCTGATTTACATATAAAACAAGGAAAATGATTAAAAATCAAGATGAAGAAAAAGTTAAATAAGGAATGCTAAGTGGAGAATGGAACAGACTCGGTGAATATTCCAGATTGTCCATAGCTTGCAGAGAGAAAATCGAAAATCAAAACAAATACAGTGAGACCAAGGAATAGAAGTAGGTTTTTCACAGACAAAGAAAACAGAGATCAAGAGTTTTCAATTTTAGGGTTTACTTTGATGTGTTTTCCAAGAGCAGAGATGGAAATGGGAAAGGTTTTAGAGTGAATTTATGATGTTTCTTTTTTTTCTCTTGGGAAATGAAAAAGCGCGCGGGGAAATGTGAGACCACGACACAGTGGCAAGTACGTGCGAGCTGTGCCATCTGCTCTCTCTTCCAACATTTGTTTCCAGGGGATCGCCTGGTTTATTTGAAAACGATTCCTTTAACCGGATTTAAAAAAAAAAAAAAAAAAGCACCGATTAAAAAAATAATAATAATTTTCTTTTGATCTCTCGTGGTTATCCTAGAGTTTAAAGACCTGATGTCATTTAGCCATACCCAAAATGAATTTGCCATATTCTAAATAAGCTATCGATTAGTGTTAATCTAAAACAGCTATCGATTATATCTACCTACTTATATTAATCGGTAGCTCTAGAATTTTTTTGATCTCTCGTGGTTATCCAAGAGTTTAAAGACCTGATGTCATTCAGCCATACCCAAAATGAATTTGGCCATACCCCGAAACAGCTACCGATTAGTGTTAATCCAAAACAGCTACCGATTATATTCACCTACTTACACTAATCGGTAGCTCTATGTGGTATGGCCAAATTCATTTTAGGTATGGCTAAATGACGTCAGGTTTAAAGATGTGTCTTTTTGAAAAAGGTTTCGAAATTTAGATTTAACAAAACCTTGGTTAAGGTTTCGAAACAAGAAACACATATTAGTCTCGTCACAAATGTTCGGTGTCGAACTTGAGAGTCCATGTGGTCAAGAGACGTTTCAGCATCACACCTTTTTGTCTTTGACGCACAGGTTTAGTTCCCGGTTCACATAAACCTTTAGGAAACCCCAGGGTCTTCTAAACATGGTCAAGACTCATTGATCTTGATTCTCAAGTCACTGTTAGCTAGCAAACATTGTTTCGAACTCATGTTCTCTCATTGGTCACAATAGTAAGTTTCGGACCAATAGCTCACGGATACGAAAACCAGATTATGGTTTCGAAATCAACGTTTAGTTTACCAAAACCTACTGTAACAGTCAAAAATCCCAAAGTAAGATCTTTGACTGTACACCCAATGATTCTTATACTACTTCATACACAAGCATGCACAATATCAAAACAGTAAGAAACGAGAGTTAGAGATACTTGACAGCGGAATACTTGGTTCTTCCTCATGTTTGAGGCTTACATCCAAGGGATCTACTATATGAAGATTGGTTACATTTCTTACCTTAACTAAATTTACTCTTTCACACCTATACTAAATTAGCACGCTCTTAGTACTGAATTAGGGAGAGCAAGGAAGCAAGTTATTTTTCCTCTCACTAACCAAAACCAAATTTACACCAACCCCTTTTACATTGGGGATATCTCGCCTTATATAGGGAGAATTTACAATGGGTTACAGCTAATATTGATAGTGACCTTCACTGATACTATTTGTCTTCTTTCGCCACCCGTGACCTTCAGCGATCCTGATTTAATCGCTATCAACTTCGGCAATACCTTCTTTTATGGATAAGCGTTGCTGACGATGATTCCACTGAGTCAACCGGTCAACTCTGACAATAGACCCGTTCTGACCATCCTTAAATTCTCAACCACTTCCCAACTACTTCTCAACTACTTCTCACATGCCCATCTCGCTCAGGTTTTCCTTCGCTTTGAGGGTACTCGCTATGCTTCATTCGGCGACTCTCACTGACTCGCATTCTTTCTCACTTTCATATCGCTGGGTACACTCTATAAGTGATCCTGTGTAACTTAGCTACTCCAAGTCCATACCGCTTCGCCACTAGGATTTATTTATCTGGCAACGACATTTTCTACACTCACATTTTGCCTCTTTCATCTCCAAGGTCTATGATCGCCGGGGATGAAATTTTTTCCCCGCCGAAAATACCGCGCCCACGTTCTCCTTTATCTTTATAACTTCTCCACGTGTCATGCATGCGTGATATTCGCCTTTTGACCTGCAACCCGAAGCTCCGGTTCCATCTCTTTTTTTACCCAACTATAAATTTGTTTTCTCTCTCCAATTCGAATCTATCTTCTCAAATCTCAAAACCCTTTCTCTACAAAATCCTTTTCTACCACCCAGGTCTGATCAATTTCTTCATCTGCTGCTTAGCCCCTTCCATTATCAGATCGTCTAAAACACCACCATATCGATTCCTTTTCGACACTGTCATTGTTTCAACATATTTCTTGGCCTCAATCAAACCCCATTCTTCCTTCTCTAACGTTTCTAAATGTTCCTATACTCCGGTGAGTTCATCTTCTCCGGTGACTTCTTCTTCCCTGACCATCATTTTTTGGCTTGTAACCTCCTTGACAACCGTCCTTAGCATCATGGCTTCAAACGTTCCTGGGTCTTCTCGCCAGACTAGATCTAGCGCCCAAGACACAGATTCTCCTACCAAAAAATGACAACCTGCCGAAAACAAATCCTCCCGCCGCTACTAAACCTAAGTCTACTGCTGCCGCTAAGCACAAATCTACCGCCGCTAAAAGACCTTCCTGGAATAACTGGGATGAGTACTGCGCTTTTGATCACATCAACATTCATCCTTTGAAGTTGATTAAGTTTGAAGGCTTATCGTCCCCAACTATTCCTACAACTCTGGAAGACCTCAGCCGAGATGATCAAACCAGCGAAAGGGCAGTGGTTGCCTATAGCTCGCTTAAAGCTGGGTTACCGCTTCCCCTTTATGATCCCGTCGATCCTTTTATTCTAGATCTCCTCATGCGCATCAAGAAAAGCCCCTTCCAACTTACCGGCAATGCTATCTGCAAACTAATGGAATGGAAGCTTCGCCGGAGTGACGAGACCAACTATCCTAATTGTTTTGTGCGTGGTCGATTTGATCCGTCCGCCTACACGGTTGATAACTTTGTGCAACAATATGATGTTCTTCCTTCTACTAGAAAGGGAGAATCATGGGCGTATCGGTTTGTAACTAAATATGGGATGGAGCCTGAGGAAGTCATGCTCGGCGCAGCTGACAAGAAAGAAGAAAAAGGCACTTATACCGCGCGGATGAGTTCCCCAGAACTCGGTTCTAACCTTATTTTGTTTTTCTCACTTTCAGATCAAGTCAAGCATTTGGAGAAAGAGCTGAAGAAGCACGAAAAAATTGATGAGGATCACGCTGTGTGTACCAAGACTATTTCTGACTTGGCAGACAAGTTGATAGCTCACAACAAATGTAAAGAGGAGCTAGACGAGGCTCTGACTGCTCACAAGAACTGCTCTGCCACCATTTCCAATTTGAACAACCAACTTCTTGGACATCAACAATGCGAGGGAAAAATCAAATATCTGCATGGTAAGCTCATGTATATTGGCCAACTCCGCGATCGCCTCCATGAAGATTTGAACACGGCTGAGAAGAAACTCGCGGCTCAAGAGGAGAAACATTACAGGCAATTGCTCAAGGTTGCCTTCGTCGCCGTTCGAGACTTTGTAAATGAAGAGTTCCCCAAGCATGAACTTGAGATTCCTGAGAAATACGTTCTTCGCCCAAAGACTATTCCTCAGGACGTCGCCGACAGCGAGGATGAAGGTAGCGAGTCTGGCGAAGAAGAAGAGCTTGAAGAAGAACAACCAGAGGAAGAGGAAGAGCGGGAGGAAGAGGAAGAAGAAGAAGAAAGGGAAGAAGAAGCAGAAAAAGATAAGCAAGAAGTAGAACAACAAGAGGAAAAGAAGCAAACTATAACCCCCAAGGATGGCACCGAGTAAATTTAGGACTTGCTTAGATTTTCATTTTATTGTAACCTTGCTTCTTACTTTATTTCACCGGATATAAGAAAAATTTATGTTCTCCCAGCTTTTTCGTTTTCTGTAATACCCTTTCGTTTTGCTATGAAAAATCAGTGTTATTTCATTTTCATTCAAGGAATGTTTTCATAACCCATTACTGATTTGTCATTCAAATGGTATGTCGTATGGTTATCCGGCTAGCAAATCCGTACTCCTTTCGCTACGCTACTTGTGCCCGTCGACGATCTTAATATAAGTATTTGGTTTGCCAAGATAGTGGCATATAGCCAGTATCCTGGGGTCTTATATTTTTCTGCCAAACCTTACAGATCAACAAGTAACGCGATAGGATTTACAATGGATCATACTATGTGTTACCCATAGCTTCGTCATTTGAAGAGGATAGGTCAAGGTTCATTCCTTAGTGAAATCAAACCTTTTTAGGTTGAAAGCTATTTGCTTTTGACGACTTTTTAGTCATGGCATTTTGCCTCAGTAGTTAGCACTTGGCTATTTTTGTGTGACCTGATCAGGGTTTTTGTATGAACTTATTTAGTTCTTAAGGGCTTTTTAGCCATGGCAATTTGCCTCAGTATGACCTTTTTGGTCAAGAGCTGTTTGCTCTTGGAAATTTTCTTTAATCCAAGGCATGTTGCCCTGGCGAGACCTTTGTGGTCAGGAGCTCTTTGCTCTTGTTGGCGCACTTTGCCATGTTAGGGAAAATATTCCAACGAAAATGTAAATGACACAATGGGTTGTTACCGGGTTCGGCGCATGATAACAAACCTACGTCCCCGGATCTTATTCGTTATTTGTTTACATAAGCTAGTAAGATTTCTTGCGTATTATGCCCGCCCAAGACTTCGGATTTTTTACATCATTGATTCAAGGATAATATCTCTTAATAAACTTAGCATTCCAAGGGTACTCCAACTCCTTTCCATGCTCGTCTATCAATATGTATGCTCCATCTCCTACTCCTCACTTGATGATGTAAGGACCTTCCCATACTGGCAACAACTTTCTACAGCCTTTTCGCTGAGAAGGTGGGATTTCTCGCAATACCAAATCTCACGGCTGGTATTCCCTTAGAATTACCTTCTTGTTGTATTCTCTAGACAGTCGGCGATGGTAGTTCCATGTGGGTTAATGTAATCAACCGTTGTTCTTCTATATCATCCAACTTGACCAAAATCAGATCGGTGTTCAAATTCTTTTCCCAGGCTTCTCGCTTTGTTGTAGGAAGGATGACTTCTGACGGCAACACCGCTTCTGCACCAAAAGTAAGAAGAAAAGGAGATGTGCATGTTGCCTCTCTAACTGTTGTCCTGTATGACCACAAAACGTTATGGAGGTGCTCACACCATGTCTTCCCATGCACTTGCACTCGCTTTTTCAGACCCATTCCAATTGTTTTATTAGTTTCCTCCGCCTGTCCATTACTCTGTGGGTAGAGTGGAGTTGATTTCCCCAGCTTAACACCATATGTGGCAAGTAGATCCCTGATATTATCGCCAACAAGCTCTCTCCCATTGTCAGTGCATATTTCCGCCGGCACACCAAATCTGCAAAATATATTCTCCCATAAGAATGTGAACACATCTTGCCCTGACTTTGTTCTTAGAGCCTTAGCTTCACACCACTTGGTGAAATAATCCGTAGCCACAATGATATACTTTCTCTGCCCTGAACCTGTGGCAAGTGGACCTATGATATCCACCCCCCACTTGGCGAAGGGCCATGGGCTGAGAACTGAATTTAAAGATGTCGCCGGAGCTTTTATCCTTTTTCCATTTAGCTGACACTGTCTACATCGGCGAGTGTATTCCTTGGCATCGTTGTTCATCCACTGCCAATAATATCCTTGCATTCTCACTTTTAGAGCTAGCGCCCGTTGTCCACTGTGATTTACGCAATCTCCCTCGTGTATTACTTTCAGCAATTGTTTTCCTTCTTCTCACACATCTTAGGAGGGGTCCTGAAAATGACCTTCGATACAATATCCCATCTCTGAGCTTATAGTTCGCTGATCTGCTAATCACTTGGTGTGCCAACGTCTTATTTGTTGGCGTGGTAAGGCGATCAAGATAATACCTTATAGGTGTACGCCATCTGTCTCCGTTGAATCCTCTGTCTCCACTGCCAACACTTCTCTTTGCTCTCGCTCTTCTACTGAGGACTGTCGTACTCGCTCAATTGCGATGGACGTAATTTCTGGATCTGTCATCATTGATGATAAATGCCAGTGCATCGGCGTGCCTGTTGTCTTTCCTACAAATATGTTTAAACTTGATGTCGGGAATCCGCTGGCTATACTCCCTAGCAAGTGTTAGATATTTCTGTAAGGAGGGGTCGACCGTTTGATATCGCCCTGATATTTGCCGAATTACTAGTTGTGAGTCGCTGGTCAGTCGAACATCAGTAATGCCCATCTCTATGAGTATCCGCATGGCATGTATCACCGCCTCATATTCTGCCTCATTATTTATCGTCGGGAATTCCAATCTCAACGAGTGCACTATCCTTGCCCTTTTCGGCGAGGTGATTACGATACCAATTCCTTTGCCTTCTCTGTTTGCAGATCCATCCACATATACTTCCCATCCATCCGGACTTCTTTGCAATAGGTCTGGCACACCCATATCAGCGTCATCCTGTGTGAATGGTATATCTTCTGTTTCTTCCTCTTCCTCTATTGGAAAGTCTGCGAGAAAGTCGGCGATAACTTGAGATCGCTGAGCTGTGCGTATTTCATATTTTACACCAAAATGGTCAATCTGAGAATTCCACTTGGCGATTCTTCCTACTCTCTGAGAGTTGTGCAAAACGGTCTCAATTGGTGTTTTCGTCAAGACAGTAATAAGGTGAGCATGGAAGTATGGGCGAAGTCGCTGAGATGAGAATACCAGTGCTAAGATTAATTGCTCAAGTTTAGTATAATTCTTCTCAGCTCCTTGCAAGGTTCTGCTAATATAATATATTGGCGTTTCACCACCTTTTGTTCTTACCAATACTGCATTGATGACTCCTGGAGTTGCAGCGAGATAGGCTCTTAGCTCTTCACCAGGCTCCGCTGGTTGAATAACTGGTAATGTAGCGAGATACCTTTTAATGCCTTGAAATGCCGCCTCGTGACTGTCTGTCCACGCAAATTTTTCTCATTTCTTCAACGTATTAAAGAAAAGCTTGCACTTATCGGAGAACCTTGAGATAAATCTGTTGAGCGAAGCTAAAGTCCCGTTGAGACGTTGGATATCCTTTAATGTCGCTGGAGAAGGCATGTCCATGATGGCTTGTACTTTCGGCTGATCTGCTTCCACTCCATTTTTTGTGACGACGTATCCCAGAAACTTTCCTGAAGTAACACCAAAGACACATTTGGCTGGGTTTATTTTTAACTTAGTAAGCCGCATGTGGTCGAATATTTCCTTCAAGTCTTGTACATGAGTCTGCTGTTTCTTGATTTTTACCAACATGTCGTCCACATAAACTTCCATGGTTCGCCCTATCCATTTCTCAAACATTTTCAGAGCCATCTCCTGATAGGTTGCTCCGGCGTTCTTCAGTCCGAAAGGCATTCTCGTATAACAAAACAATCCTTTAGTGGAGAAAAAAGCCGTGTGCCGCTGATCCTCCACCGCCAATGGTATCTGGTTATATCCTGAATAACCATCCATGAAGGATAGGAGTTCGTGGCCCGAAGTGGCATCCACAGTTTGATCAATGGTTGGTAGAGGAAAACTATTCTTAGGACACGCCCTATTAAGATCGCTGAAGTCGATGCAAATCCTTACGCCCTTATTCTTTTTAGGCACCACCACCATATTTGCTATCCACTCCGGATACTGTACTGGTCTAATGATGTCGGATGCTTTCATTTTGTCGATTTCAGCCTCAACCGCTTCTTTGTATGCTGGAGCTAATTTGCGTATTCGCTGCTTGAATGGCCTGACCTTTGGGTCGATGTCCAGTTTATGACATGCTATTTCTGGATCAATTCCTGGCATGTCGTCCATCTTCCAGGCGAAAACATGCACGTATTCCCTTAATAACGCTTCCAACTGTGCTGATTCTTTCTTTGTTAACAATGTGCCGACCTTTATTATCTTTTGATTTTCCTCATCGCCGATGTTAACTTCTCTTGTAGGCTCTATTGCTGTAAAATGCAGTTCTGTCTCTCCCATCGGCGAGGGTTCCTTTAATTGCTATAAGGGCCCTGCATTCGTCTTTCCCGAAGTCTCTCCTTCCGCCGAACGGGCGTATTGTAGTGGATTGGCGATGAATTTTTTGATTTCATGGTCCTTTACAATCTCCTTTTCTTGCTTATTTCTTTCATTTAGCCTCGCCTTCCTATTTTCGCGCATCTCCACATCGGTGATATTACAAGCTTTAGCTTCAACCGGGTCTCTCACGAATTCGGTGATTCCTTTAGGGGTTGGAAACCTCAGGCGCTGATGATAGGTAGAAGGAACTCCCTTCAAACTATGCAACCAAGGTCTCCCCAGAATGGCTGCATATGGCGAATCCACATCAACGACACAAAAGGTAGTGTCCAGCGTTAACTCCTTACATGTTACCACCTAAAGCGTGACTTCCCCTTTTGGCTTAGATGCAATCCCATTGAATCCATAAATGTTGTATTTCGACTGCATCGGTGAAGCTAATAGCGGGTCTTTAGACAACATAGCCTGATATGCAGAGTTGAACAGGATGTCCACAGAACTCCCTGGGTCCACGAGTACTCTGGGAACGTTGTACTTCCCAATCTGAATAGTTAGCACCAAAGGGTCATTATGACCTCGCCCCTCCTCTGGAATTTCTTCCGCCGAGAAGCACACAGGAGCTTTCATCCACTCCTTCAGAGGTGTTGGTTTGACAGCCACACTGCAGATTTCTTTTCCTGATCTGTCTCGCTTATGAACCCTTGACATGATGTTACTGTGAAAATCATCTCTGGTGATTTTTGAATGTACTATGGAGAAACAGTTCAACACCTCCAAGTCTCGCTCAACAGTCACCTGGAAGATATCTGGCAAAGGGACAGCCTGGATTGGTTGCACCATCACTGGCGTCCCTGGTGGCGGTGGTGGAAACTCGAGAAATTCCTGGAACTTCCCTTGGCGGATGAATCTGTGGACTTCACGCTGCACTCCTATACAATTTTCAGTAGAATGACCATGGAATTGATGATATTGACAATAATTAAACATTAGTGTTAGTTGGAGGAAATTTAAGGTTTCCTCTGTTGTAAGGATAACGAATCTCATCTTTGCAATGCGAGCTCTCAATTTGTCCCCAAGCATCTATGAGACACAGAGTTTTGGGAGAGTAGCATCTTGAAAATCCTGCTGGTATGGCTTTCTTTCGCCGAAAATCCTATTACCCCCATTATGCCTCTTGTCACCTGGTCGCCGAGTATCACGTCCATTTCCTCCGTCATTCCTTCCTCTATTATCTTGTCTTCCTTCGTAGTTATCTCGCTTAGTCGAATTCCATTGTTGGTTACTACCAGTCTGTTGCTGCACCTGCCGCTGCTCAACCCTGGGGATTACCACTGTCGAAGATGGAGATTTCGTCACTCGTTGTTGTTCTAATCTCAACCATTCCCTTTTTATTTCCTCTTGCTCCTCCGAAGAATAATTGATGATCGAATGAATCTGATTCACCTTCTCCTTCTTCTGTCGCAACTCTTCCTGCTGGATTTCCTCATAAGCCATAAATTCATTTTGTCTAATGCGCAATGTTTTCATGTCTTTCGGCGTGTCCCAGTATAAGGCTTTAAAGATTGGATCTGATGACTCCATGCCGCTGATATACGCTCGGATCTTATCTTTGTCAGCAACCCCTGAGCCCACTTCGCTGCAAAGCTTTCTCCATCGTTCAGTATGACTCTTACAGCTCTCACCATGCCTCTTCTTATCAGCGAATAGCTTTTCAACCCCCGGTCTTTGGCGATTATTGTGAATATATGTTAACAAAAATAAAGATTGTAAGTCTTTGAATCTTCCTATCGAATTCTCCTCCAAACCATCAAACCACGACAAAGCTTCCTCCTTGAGGGATGCCGGAAACGATTTACACATTATGTTTTCCCAAGTAGTCCATGCCGCCATATCCCTCTTATAAATCTTCAGATGCTGAGATGGATCTCATGTTCCATCGAAATCGACGTGAAAGTTGGCATTGAAAATTTCTTTGATACATGATCGGTGAGAATGTTCTGGCGAAATGGTGTTTTCTTAGCCTCGGCGATTGCCTTCGCCAACTTGGTGTCCTTCGACGATCCCTTAAGGTTTTCCACCTGTTTACGTAATTGCCGCAGCTGTCCTCTCACCACATCATTTAACCCATCTTTATTCTCATTGTCACCTGATCCTTCAGGGACTTTCTTCTGGTTCTCAGACCTAACACTCCCTGAGTCTTTTTTCGTCGTTGTAACAGACACATCCTTCTTTCTAGAGTGGATGGTTGGTTGTGATTGTGACGGTCGACTCCTACTGTTGCTAGATAAAAAGAGTTTTATGTTTTCTTCCATTATCTCTCTGTTACTTTGCAACATAATTTCCACCTGTATTTTCATTTGAAGCTGCATTTGGTTTTGATTATGGGCGTTCATTTCTATGATCTTTTGCTGTATAATATCCGTAGCACTGTTAGAACCCATATTTTCCCCATGAAGAATGATCGGCCTTTCCAGAGTTTCGCCGACTGTTTTCTGAATTCTTGCTGCGATAGTACCCTGATCGCCGGTGTTTCCGTTGAGTGTAGCTGCTTTCTTGGAGTTTTCGCCGACAATATTCGTATCAAATCCTTTACCATGTCGCTGCGCAATACCCTTTGTTTCTCCCATTGTTTCTAGCTCATCTTGCTGTATCACGTCCTCTACCTCCACTGTGTCCAGAACATCTGGATGCTGGATGCGTGTCTGCTCCAATGCTTCGCCGTTCACCGTAGATGTACCCGCTCCCCCTGGCGGTGGCATACCCGTTCCTTTATTTCTAGTAAAATGTTGAGCATCGCTCGCCAAGTTCAAGTCTTTCGCCGGTGGTTTCTGCTGATTGCTCTTGCTTTTCGACGCCATTCGCCGAAAATCTCTGGGACAAGACAAATGCACCCCCAAGCAATATTATGTTGATACCACTGTTATAAAAAACCTATAAGTTAATGGAGGTAGTTGGAAATCTTTTTATACTACAAACTGGTAGAAGACAAAAGAAATGGCAGCAGCACTGTACTATGTCAAACATGTGATCTGAGTTAGGTATGGAAGGACTATTGTGAAATATCTAAAGGTTCTTCAAGGCCTAAAAATATAAATTTTTTGAAAAACCAGTTCTCCATGAATCAAAATTTTTGTACGGCAACAAGTGTTTTAAATGGAACTGAAATGACTATGCTAACAAAACAACCCTAAAGGTAACTACTTTTGTGATAAAACACCAGCGATTATAGCTCCTTATATTGAGCATATACAATGGTAACCTCTGATAAACGTGCTACTAATCCTTTTTTAGCAAAGTTGGCCGAAATACAAGCCATGATTGCAGCTTCAGAACAAGCAATTACTATATATAGATATATTTCCGGAGAAGGACTCGCTGACAACAGAAAATCATTCTAAAAAATGATCCTTTGCTAATATTGAAACTCGGAACTTGCTAAAATAACACTATCATATGAAAATAACCAGCCAAACAACATCTCTACTACCAAAACAGACCATTTTTGAACAAAATCATGGTGGAACTTAAGCAAACAACATGAAAAACCAAGAAAAATCAAGTTCAAAACCTCTTCTAGCGCCAAAATGTAACAGTAAAAAATCCCAAAGTAAGATCTTTGACTGTACACCCAATGATTCTTATACTACTTCATACACAAGCATGCACAATATCAAAACAGTAAGAAGCGAAAGTTAGAGATACTTGACAGCGAAATACTTGGTTCTTCCTCATGTTTGAGGCTTACATCCAAGGGATCTACTATATGAAGATTGGTTACATTTTTTACCTTAACTAAATTTACTCTTTCACACCTATACTAAATTAGCACGCTCTTAGTACTGGATTAGGGAGAGCAAGGAAGCAAGTTACTTTTCCTCTCACTAAGCCAGACCAATTTACACCAACCCCTTTTACATTTGGGATATCTCGACTTATATAGGGAGAATTTACAATGGGTTACAGCTAATATTGATAGCGACCTTCACTGACACTATTTGTCTTCTTTCGCCACCCGTGACCTTCAGCGATCCTGATGTAATCGCTATCAACTTCGGCGATACCTTCTTTTATGGATAAGCGTTGCTGACGATGATTCCACTAAGTCAACCAGTCAACTCTGACAATAGACCCGTTCTGACCATCCTTAAATTCTCAACCACTTCCCAACTACTTCTCAACTACTTCTCACCTGCCCATCTCGCTCAGGTTTTCCTTCGCTCTGAGGGTACTCGCTATGCTTCATTTGGCGACTCTCACTGACTCGCATTCTTTCTCACTTTCATATCGATGGGTACACTCTTTAAGTGATCTTGTGTAACTTAGCTACTCCAAGTCCATACCGCTTCGCCATTAGGATTTATTTATCTGACAACGGTATTTTCTACACTCACACCTACATTGAGGTTTCGAACATTGAAAATCCATAAGATGAGATAACAAGAATATGGTTTCGGAATCCAGAAGTAGGATATGGCATACGAGATGTTCATATATAGAATCAAGTAAATGATTCCGAACTTCAGTATTCAGAGCCAAACCATGACGTAGTATTCGAACTCAGAAAAGCAGTATATTGAGTCTACACAACATAAGTGCGAGTCACGATCTCACTTACATTTAACTCATACAAGTATTTGCTAACGATCCGACAGAATCAGACTAGGTAAGTAGAGACACAATATTGTGATGGATTAAATCTCATAGTACTACCGATCGAGACAACATCACACTATTATATCCAACTCGAAGGTTTTAGGAAAAACCTTATATTACGTAGAGACAGAGAAGAAAAGAAAGCTCTAAGCAATATGGAACGGCATAACTTCAACAATAATATCGCAAGCGATAAAGTGGAGTCATATCTTAAGACACACTGATCACAAGTGATCAAGTCATAACGTAAAGCTCAAGCAGAGAGTTATGTTTATGTCTTTTGTAGCACAAGTGTAAAAGATAATAGAATCGCGTTATTTAGATTAACTAACCTCTTGAATGATGAAGCCGGATGTCTTCATTAGATCTTTAGTCTTCTCCAACTCTTCAAGTAGTGATTCTAAATCCTACCAAAATTTTCCACAACCTAAAGCTAAGTCACTCATGACTTTACCTAATGTGTGTTGTTTAGCGGCCAAGTTTTGATCACTAAATTTGACAACTAAGCTTGACATACCAACACTTAGTGAGGTTGACCGAGCCATGCTCTAACAGTATATACCAAAAATTTTGCCGCTTCTTAAAGAATTCAAAATATATATATATGAATTTTTAGCAGTGTCTCACTCAATTGATTTTTTATTTGTCCCTTTCCTATTGGTTGTAGAAGATCGGCAACCAACTGAACCGATAACATTAGGAGTACTTTAACACCATTGAACATCGTTGCCAAGAAATTGAAGGAATCTCTAGGGCCACCTCATTTATAAGAGCTGAAGAAATGTCCTATTTGGCCGTTTTATCAGCCATTCTACAAAGGGGTTGTTTGATAATAAAGAATTAGACAGAGAACCATTGGCACTCAAATGGATTTTACAAAAGTATCACCAAGGAAACTTGTTTGAGATTAGACCAGATGGGTTGGCAATTGTTTGGGTTACAACGTATTGAAGAACCCGGGGTATTTGATAAAAACATTACCCCCGAAGAAAATTATTATTCATTTCAACATACCTCAATAACAAAAAGAATAGGATTGACAGAGCAATTATAGAAAAAAATCTTAAAGAAACAACCAAGGATTCATCAAAAGTGTATGAGTTTGTGAGACTTTTAATTGCATATCTTTGCTGTCAAGTCTTCTTCCCAATTGGAAGCGGGGTACACATCAATAGAGGTTATATTAAACTCATACTAAACCCAGAAAGGGTGTCATGGCCCGATCGTATTTTCAAACACTTAAAGGCGGAGATTTTAGCAGCCTAGGCGGGTGTACCGCTTATATGATGGTCAATATGTTTTTTTTTTCAAGTTTTGCTTGTTTTTATATTTCTCCTTGCTTATAGATTGTGTTTGGTGTTAAAGTATTGTTTTGCAAAGCATACCAAATATTGTCGAAAAGAGGGGAAATCACCGTCATGAATTCCCTAGATTTGTGAGGTGGGATACTCACATCATGACAAAGAGGGTGATGGAAACGTCAGCGATGGAGAACAGAGAGAATTCCCTACTCCAAATTCGTGTAAGAAATTTGTTATGGTTTTATTTTTAAAATATGAGTGATTTTGCAAATAAAAAACATCACATCTTTGTATTTGCAGAATAAAGAATATTTTATTGGACATCTAAACGAGATAGAGAATAAATGGGCAACGAAGCAAGTTTTTCAAGAGGAACTTCCCATTCACATAAGACAGTTAGAGTTTTTCATAGACATTTTTCGGAGAGCTAAATAAGGCCATGCTCCCACTGAAGATGAAATAAGACGCGTGAATGCGATAGAAAATGATGTTGCAAAAGTAAAAGAAACAACCAAAGATACGGGATCGCAAAAGGCATCAAAAGATGCAATTGCACTTGGAGAAAACATTTCCAAAAAGAAGAATAAATGTAAGTGTAAGAATAACAACGTTATGCCTAAGTAGAGAAGAAGGAAACACGGCGATACAAACACGGTGAAGAAGGTATGAGTCTACCTTTTTTTAACCAATTTTTTTTTTTGTCATTAATTATAAGTTTTATTAAAGAAGCAAATGAAAATGTTGTTTTACTAAAAATGTTGTTTTAGCGCATATCATATAAAACCTAACATCAATTTGAGTGAAATACATGTATAGGAATCATTGATTTATTGAAAATACTATATATGTTGACCCTAACATATATATATATATATGCAATAAAGAACAGTTCAACCATGACCGATCTAACTCTCTCCTAAGGTCAAATTCTACCTGGAGTATTAAAGCCTTTACTTGATAGATTATGTACACAACAATGTATGAGATTTACTTATATTCTCCAGACTGGCTTCTCCCTTTTAAAAAGTGTTCAAGCCTTTAACGGTTTCGCGCCATAACATTTCTAGACCTAAATGCCAACTACTTTCTCCCTTTATTGTACGTTTTGGTAATTTTTAGACATTCACAATCAGAAAATTAATCTCATTTATGTTGTAATTTTGCACCATTCATTCTATGTACATTATCATGTACTTAAGGTTGGTTCGTTGTTTTCTTTTGTACTAGTATCTAAGAGTTAATTATTTGGACATTTGGGTGACGTTATAAGAAAGCTTTATAGAACGAGGCAATATCAATTGGTCTAAAGAAATTCACATTTTTTCTTATCCCAATAGTAAGGATATCGACAGTAACACCAAGATGACAAGCTAGTCCAAAACCTACAAATTACACTTATCTAGATTAGTAATTCCCTCAACATTGTTGTGATTCAATGGCGAACACAAAAGTTAACTAATTAGGAAGCAATAATATAAAAAACTCAATGAAACACATCGTGCAAACCCATCTTTAAAAAAAAAAGAATAATGAATCACAGTTGTTAGTTTTAGTAAAATATTTAAACTATACCCGTACGTCGTCTAGTCGACCAACACTATTTTCTCATGAACAAAATATAGAAAACTAAACAATTTTGGTAGAATATTAACGCGCATTGTTAAGAATATTTTATTTTCCCCTTTTATCTCGATCTACCAAAATCCATTTTCCTTTTTTATTTTCTAGCAAAATCTTTTAAATGATTTTTTTTGTACTTAAATGTAGGACACGTGGTGGATTTTGATTGGAAGATGCAGAGGTGCAGAGAGATTTGGGTGTACTACTACTGTACTGCATCTACCTAATAATGAACATTCCATATTTTCTTTGTAAGCTGAGAACCTAAATCCCTAAATTCAATTTCCAGCTCTCCATCGCAATCTTTTTCTTCCTCTATGAATCTAAACCTAAATTCAGCTCTGATTCACTGCAAGCATTCTCATGGGGGAGTTGAGCGAAGATAAAACTAATTTTAAATAAAATTTTCAATGAATTTAGAGGCTACATATCAGCCATAATTTCACAATTTCACACTAGTCGGAAGCACGCAGCAGGTTTAAGAGAATTCTCCTTTATGTTCACTTGAATTCGAAATGTTTGACCTAACACATTATAAGTCTAATGATGATCTAGATTATTTGGTAAAAGAAGATCTCGTTTCTCTATGTAAGAAGGAAGGCATTCGAAATTATAGTAGAAAAACAAAGGAAGTAGTGATCCAAATCCTATTATAAGAAAAACAAAAAAGAAAAGATACGGTAAGATTTGAGTTCACTCTTTAAATTTGATCGGTGTTAAGTTAGCTTAATTAACTTGTGTGCCCTGAATTTTTTGTTCTACATCTAATTCGTAGTTTAAGCTTTTAAAATCAAAATTGTATGCCCTAATTTTTTGGTTTGTTTGAATTTAGGCCGAAGGAAGTCAAGTAATTCTGAAGGTATATACCAATTTTTTTGTCGCTTCTTAAAGAATTCAAAATATATATGAATTTTTATCAGTGTCTCACTTAATTGATTTTTTATCTGTCCCTTTCCTAGTGGTTGTAGAAGATCGGCAATCAACTGCACCGATGAACATTAGGAGTACTTTAACACCATTGAACATCGTTGCCAAGGAATTGAAGGAATCTCTACGGCCAACTCATTTAGAAGAGCTGAAGAAATGTCCTATTTGGCCGTTTTATCAGCCATTCCACGAAGGGCTGTTTGATAATAAAGAATTAGACAGAGAACCATTGGCACTCAAATGGATTTCACAAGTATCACCAAGGAAAATTGTTTGAGATTGGACCAGATGGGTTGGCAGCTGTTTTTGGGTTACAACGTATTGAAGAACCCGGGGTATTTGATAAAAACATTACCCCCGAAAAAAATTATTCATTTCAACATACCTCAATAACAAAAAGAATATGATTGACAAAGCAATTATAGAAAAAAAAACTTAAAGAAACAACCAAGGATTCATCAAAAGTGTATGAGTTTGTGAGAATTTTAATTGCATATCTTTATTGTCAAGTCTTCTTCCCAATTGGAAGCGGGGTACACCTCAATAGAGGTTATATTAAACTCATACTAAACCTAGAAAGGGTGTCATGGCCAGATCGTATTTTCGAACACTTGAAGGATGAGATATTTAAAGGCGGAGATTTTAGTAGCCTAGGCGGGTGTGCCGCTTATATGATGGTGAGTATGTTGTTTGTTTTTTATTTCAAGTTTTGTTTATTTTTATATTTCTCCTTGCTTATAGATTGTTTTTGGTGTTGAAGTATTGTTTTGGTGAGCATACCAAAATTGTCGAAAAGAGGGGAAATCACCGTCATGAATTCCCTAGATTTGTGAGGTGGGATACTCACATCATGACAAAGAGGGTGATGGAAACGTCAGCGATGGAGAACAGAGAGAATTCCCTACTCCAAATTTGTGTAAGAAATTTGTTATGGTTTTATTTTTAAACTATGAGTGATTTTGCAAATAAGAAACATCACATCTTTATATTTGCAGAATAAAGAATCTTTTATTTAACCTCTAAACGAGATAGAGAATAAATGGGCAACGAAGCAAGTTTTTCAAGTGGAACTTCCCATTCACATAAGACAGTTAGAGTTTTTTATTGACATTTTTCGGAGAGCTAAAGAAGGCCATGCTCCCACTGAAGATGAAATCAGACGCGTGGATGCGATAAAAAAGGATGTTGCAAAAGTAAAAGAAGCAACCAAAGCTACGGGATCCCATAAGGCAGCAAAAGATGCCATTGCAATTGGAGAAAACATTTCCAAGAAGAAGAATAAATGTAAGTGTAAGGATTACAACGATATGCCTAAGAAGAGAAGAAGGAAACACGGCGAAGAAGGTATAAGTCTACATTTTTTAACCAATTTTTTTTCTTGTCATAATTATAAGTTTTATTAAAGAAGCAAATGAAAATGTTGTTTTACTGAAAATGTTGCTTTAGCGCATATCATATAAAAACTAACATCGGTTTAAGTGAAATACATGTATAAGAATCATTGATTTATTGAAAATACTATATATGTTGACCCTAACATATATGCAATAAAGAAAAGTTCAACCATGACCGATCTAACTCTCTGCTAAGGTCAAATTCTACCTGAAGTATTAAAAACTTTAATTGATAGATTATGTACACAGCAACGTATGAGATTTACTTATATTCTCTAGACTGGCTTCTCCCTTTTTAAAAGTGTTCAAGCCTTTAACAGTTTCGCGCCATAACATTTCTAGACTTAAATGCCAACTACCTTCTCCCTTTATTGTATGTTTTGGTAATTCTTAGACATTCAGAATCGGAAAATTAATCTCATCTATATTATAATTTTGCACCATTCATTCTATGGACATTATCATGTACTTAAGGTTGTTCGTTGTTTTCTTTTATACTAGTATCTAAGAGTTCATTATTTGGACATTTGGCCGACCTTATAAGAAAGCTTTATAGAACGAGGCAATACCAATTGGTCTAAAGAAATTCACATTTTTTCTTATCCCAATAGTAAGGATATCGGCAGTAGCACCAAAATGACAAGTGTGAATAGGGTAACTCTTAATCCGATCCGAGTCTCAGAGGTAGCACCGATCTAACTCATTTCTCTCTCTTTCTCTCTAGTAATGTGTAGTCTTATCTTTCTCTCTCCAAAAAGTCCTCCTTTCTGATCTCTTTAGAGTCCTATTTATAGAGGACCCTCTTTGCCCTTGGGTGGCCATATGCCCTTTTAACCACTTATTAACACAATTGCCATTCCTTATCTCTTGATTCCCCAAAATGTCTAGATCCAAGCCCAACTAGATAGACCTAAACAAGTATGTATCAAGCCCATTAGGTATTAATAGACTTGGGTCATCCACATTAGTCCCCTGACGGTTCGGGCGGGCAGGACATGCCAGGTCGACCGTCACTCATGGATACCCAAGTCCCCTAGCCGTCGCCCACGCTTATCTCCATAATTGCCGAAATAACGGCCTACGTGGCTGCGCACGTTTCAAATCTGTTGAGGTCGTGGCCTATGTGGCGAGCGGTTACTCTTTCCTTTATCATATAAATACTCTTTTACCTCCTGTTCTCTCTGGTCAATCTTCCTTAGTCGAAATTCTTTTCCCCTTCTCTGATTGCTATGAGAGATCAAGACGAGCCATTGCAAGCCGATACACTCGCTCCTAATTCCGAGGAGGAGGCTAACCCTGAAACGGCGCCAGAGGGAGAGGGCGCTCCTACCCCTAATTTTGATGTCTTTCCCCCCGCTGACCGGGAGGACGGCTTATTTTCCAAGGATCTTTTTGTGCAAAGCGTTGCACTTCAGAGTGCCTTCGTTCCTCTACCTGGCGGCGACTATCCCGATGATTTCTTCAACCAGCGCCTTCTGCATCGTCTGCCGCCGGAGTCTCCAGCCGATCCAGAATGGTTGTTAAAGCCGGACAATACTGAATGGTTTTTTCCTCCCTATGAGCAGATTCCTCGACTGGCCATAAACCGAGGCGATTACGAGCTTCCCGACATTGTCTACAAATCCACGGCGAAACCTCAGGATGGTTGGTCACCTTGGGTTGATTTTATTGAGGGCCACGAGTCACATGCCCGGACATTAGGAAAAATCGGTGTTTTCGACGCTATCAGAGCGTCTAAATGTCGTTCTTGTAATCGCAGCAGTATCGATCTGACTAAGCTGGTCACGCGCTGGATTTCCCTGTTTCATACTTTTCTTTTCGCTTGGGGCGAGACAACCGTTACTCTTGAGGACGTGGTTGCCTATACTTTGTTGCCCGTTCATGGTACTTGCTACTGGCATCAATCCGCTGTTGCAGGGTGTATGCGTGAGAAAGATTGGGATCTGGTAGCTATCCTGAAGAAGTCCAAAGAGCTTGCTAGAGATGTCACAGCCGAGGGGACTGGTGGAAACCCAGAAAGGGGGAAGGAAGTTGAATGTGCTCAGGACGACGACGTGGAAGGAGGCGAGGAATGTGAAGATGCTCGAGGTATATATCTATTTATCGAATTTTCTTTTAAAACTCACTTTCCCCTTCCGTCATGCCTCATGGGAATGTTTATTCCTTGCGACTAAACTTCCTTTGTACCTTATAGGTGATGGTGGTGGTGAAGCGACTACTTCAAATAAGTCAAAAAGGAGGCGCTCCTCTTATCCGCTATTTGTGAAATATTGGGCGCCGAAAATGGTAGACGGTCAACTTAGATGTCCAGATTATGGCGAGAACTCGGAACAAGCGCAATTAGCGGCGTTTCTCCTCTTCTGGTTGAGTCACGATGTCTTTGAATTCAGCCCAGGGGACACGATCAAGGAGGAGCTTATGCCCATGGCCGTCTTAATGGCGCGTGGTGTGTCCTTCCCTCTGGCTCCCATGTTCCTAGGCGGACTCTATCGCCACTTAGACTTGCTCGTAATCGATATCCAGAGGACCGCCGATATTCATACAGTCGAAACCTTTGTGCCTGCAAGTTTCCTTCAGATGTGGTCTTGGGATCGATTCCCAGGGTTTAGTCCGCCGCAGCCGATACTTACTCTTCATGGCGTCGAGGAACGGGTCGACGAGAACGGTGAAACTTACCAGGAGTCCGTAGAATATTCTTACCCTCGTGCCCGTCTTTTTAAACGAAAGTCGCCCAAATCTCTTGAAGGTATCTCGCATCATATGGATATCGAGGCTAAGTTTTGCTTTTCACCGTATACCGATGGTCGTGTCGGGCCTACTCCTTACAACTTTTACTCGCATGAGGAGGAAATCCTTGACTCTCGAAAGGTGAGGCAGGGGAGTGAAGTGGACTTCATTTTGTCGGTTACTTCTGGTTATCTCCCTGGATTTTATGGAGGCGCGTTTTCTATTGAGGCTTACAATTTTGATCGAGTTGTCCGCCAGGCGGGTTTTGACCAGGGGGCTCCTCCACCACCCTTGCCCCTTCTTGTTCTGAACGACGCCTCGATCGAGGTTTGTTATGATAGATTTATCTATTCTGAGGGAGGCGCCCTTCGCTGCCGTCCGCCCCCTTTTACCATTCGTTATCCAAAACCTTCTCGCCAAAACCTCCGTGTCTCGACTTATTGGGAAGACTACTGGAACGAGCTTTTAACTCGTGTGATGAACTTTCTGGTTACCGCTCGTGTTGTCTATCCGGCGCCGAATACGGATGAGCTTTGCGAGATGCACTATACAGGTCGGTTCGTACTTGATAAGCGTGTAGCGGAACCTCTGAGGTTAGTTCCTGGGAACAAAGGTCGTGCTCGAATTTCTTCCGAGACCGCTTGGGGTTCCTTTCCTTTAGATCCCGATGCGGCTATAAAACCCAAGCCGAAGAAGAGAGCCCCCCATTCCTCCCCAAAACCTGCTGGCGGTCAAGGACGGTCGCGGGCAATTCGAGTCCCCAAACCATCCCCTTCAGCGCCAAGCGCCATGCTGGATAAAGACAGCCTGGTAAGTGGCTATTCCTTTGGCATATCAATTTGGTATTTTGTGTTTGTATTTCCCAGATATTTTGTGTTACTCGAATTTCTACTTGCTCGTAGTCCAATGGCGCTCATGATCCAGGACCGCGTAAGCGATCTCTGGAGGAATGGTTTAACATGCCCGAGCATGAGTGGCGTGAGAAGGCCTTGATTGCTAAACGAAACTGGGAAGCGGGCATAGTCCCCATTCCTCGGTGCATATCTTCTTCTTCTAACAAGTCTTGTACTAAACAGGCGCGTCCATTGGCCTCTTCAAAAAGGAAACGTGCCGCGTCCGTACAAACTCCTACTCGTTCGAGCAACCCTGAGTTTGTTCGGGAATTTGAACGTCGTAACCGGAGCTCCGGCCCTAAACCGGGTGATGTTATGAACATAACGCGCACACATCCTTTGGTCTGTTCCGTAAAGCGCGGTTATGCTAAATCCTTGGATTCCCCGACTGTCATTTTGGAGTCTTTCAGCTCATCAAAGTCAGGAAAAGAACACCATGTGGGCCCTTCTTCTGGCTGTGTACTGTCTGATCCAGGTGTGCATTTAAATTTTACACGTGGAGCGCATTTACTCCCTTTTTCTAGGCCAGAGGAAAATAAAAGACCTTTTCCCTATATAAGGCTCTAGTATCCGTTCCATTTTCTCTGCGAAGTAAGAGAGTTTGAACTGGTGTATGTATATATTTTTCTTTTTAGACTCCTTCGACGGGGATTACTCGGACGAGCAGGCAGGTGATATAGATATTGACGAGGAAACACCCTCAGCGCCTACTGAGCAGGTGAGTCATGCTAGCTTTCTCCCAAAATTATCTTGTGTCTCCCCTCCCCGCTCTTTTTTTTTTTAAAAACCTTACTATTGTTCTTATATGATTCTGGTAGGAGGTGGGTATGGGAAAACGTCCAAACAAAGAAACTGACAGCGCGAGTAGTGAGAAACGTATGAGGAATTCTTTGCCTCAAAGAAATGATAAGATTGTCAATCGTCCTTCCGCTTCGGCGGTGTTAAGCTCGCCTGCCATTACTGCCAATCGTTCTCCAATTGTCAACGCGCCCCGCTCTTCCTCTGTTAAGGCGAGTCGTGATGCTGCCAATTTGCCCCTATTTGGACGAGTCTTTGATCGGTCGGACGTTGGTTTTGAAGACGAGGCTTTTGAGCTCGTTCGTGGTTTTTGGGTTCCTTCGGCGTACGCGGGTACTTATGCTAGGATCCTAAAGTGTCATGGCCATATCATGACTTCAAACATGGCGGGCAGTCTTGGTGCGTCGGCGCAGGTGAAGATGGTCCGTGACTTACTGGTTGCGGCCGCTGGTCTTTATGATGCTGCTCGGGATCCTCCTTCTGACACCCAGATTTCGAAATGGGAGGCGGATCTTTCTATTGCAGAATTTATGCAACTAAACGTTGCTTGGCTTCGAGAGCTATTGAGGAAGGTGAAAACTAAACCTGACCCCAAAGTCTCAAAGTTATCTGTGAGGATTGAGCGGCTGATTCAGGAGAAGGAGCGGTTAGCCACTGAGGTGAACACCAAAACCGTGGAACGGCAGAGGATCGCCCAGGAGTTCAGTGATGTTACCAATGCTCTTGGCGAGTTAGAGCAAGAGGCCGCGCGGGTGGATCAAGAGTTGAAAGTGAAGCAGAAGGAGTTGGCTGATCTGGAGGCCGAGTCGTGAATTCAGT
>JAJJMA010145988.1:66510-92527 GCA_023529015.1 Papaver nudicaule
TACCAACGCTAGTGGGTTTGACCGGACAATGCCCTAACAAAATCACCGGATACGTCCAGTTCACCTGCGTCTTCCACGGCCAGAGTCAAACAATACAGATATTGTCTTTATCTCAGAGACAAAGATTGACCTGATAAAATCCTTAGACTAGCTAAAGCACTTCAATTTCCAAATAAGACTTATGTACCTTCAGTAAGACGTAAAGGGGGTCTTTTATTCATATGGAAAGATGGTTTTGAATTAGAAATCATGCACCAGTCCAAAAACATGATACACAACTTAGTTAGACATGATCCTGCCAAGCCGGAATGGCTTATATCTTGCGTGTATGGCACTCATCATCCTAAAGAAATAAATGATCTTTGGAACTATATTAGTGAATTGGGAGAGGCAATGAACCAACCATGGGTTCTCATTGGTGACTTAAACTTCACCTTCAATTGTAGTGAAAGAAGCACTACATTATCATCATCTAGTTCTAAGTCAGCTCATATTATTCAGATTTTAGAGCAATGTGGTCTATCTTACTTAGGGTTAGAGGAAAATCCTTTACTTGGTCGAGCAATAAACATGGTACAGGTAAGATAAACAGTAGATTGGATAGAGCAGTAATCAATAATGATTGTACTATCGCTTTTCTAGATGCTCATCTTTTGCATCTGACGCAATTGGGTTCAGATCACACTCCAATCTTACTCAATCATGTTTATATTCCCTATAGGAATTGGAAGTTTTTTGGCTGTTGGTTATCTAACCCTTCTTGTAGAGATCAGATTTTTGCAGCTTGGAATTATTACAGTACAGGGTCTGCTGCTCATCAGTTTAACCATAGACTGATAGTTACAGGGAAATTTTTATCAGACTGGAATAAAAATACTTTTGGAGATATTAATGAGAGGATACAAACTCTTTATGATCAGCTGAACACATTGCAACAACAAGGAGATGTTCACAATACTTCTCAGATTAAAAAACTAGAAGCAGATCTGGAGCACTGGAAAGGAATTAAACATGACTTCTGGAAACAGAAAGCCAACGATTACTATTACAGTGATGCAGACAAAAACTCTAAAATGCATCATGTTAATGCAAATATGCGTAAGTCTAGGAACATGATTGATTCTCTTCAATCCTCAGATGGCTCCTGGTGTTCAGATAGAGAAAGTTTGACGAATTTGCTGACAAATCACTTCAAAGAGATCAGCAGTACTTCTCATCCTCAACAAAATGTGGAGTTTTTAAGTTACATTCCTTCAATCATTACAAAAGCTCAAAATGATCTTCTCACTAGCATTCCTTCAGAGCAAGAAATTTTTTGATATGTTGAAGAGTATGGAGCCATGGAAAGCACCAGGTATAGACGGATTTCCGCCAGGCTTTTATCAGACACAGTGGGATATAGTGAAAGATGACGTGATTGCGATTGTTCAAAACTTCTTCAGTACAGGTTTTCTACCTAGGAAAATTAATTAGACAAGGCTACGTTTAAAGTTCAAGTACCATCTAAAGCTGCAACTCGTCTTATAAAATCATCTCAAAGTTAATGGCTCGTAGACTAAAGACTGTCATTGATAAAGTCATTTGAACTTTTCAGTCTGCCTACGTCCCAGGTAGATTAATCTCAGATAATATCTCACTGGCACACAAGGTCATTCATAAACTTAAAAGGACAACTAAGGTAAATGCTACAGGTTTCATGGCTCTAAAACTCGATATGAGTAAAGCCTTTGATAGGCTAGAATGGAGCTTTATTATTGATGTTATGAGAACTATGGGCTTTTCAGAAGGCTGGTGTTCACTTGTTTTTCAATGTATCAGTACTACGGAAATATCTGTCATCCTTAATGAATCAGATTGTTCTTCATTCCATCCTACCCGTGGTATACGTCAAGGTGATCCGCTTTCTCCTCATTTGTTTGTTATTGCAATAGAAGCATTATCCAGAGCTTTGTGTGCTGCAGAGAAGAGTAAGAAGTTACAAGGAGTTAGTATAGCAACAAATGCTCCTAGTATTAGTTATCTGCTATTTGCAGATGACTGTTTGTTGTTCTTAAAAGCAAATCAAAATAATATCACCAACTTGCTGAAGATTCTTGAAGATTTCAGCAATTGTTCAGGGCAGTTGATAAACTACCAAAAGAGTGGAGTCAGCTTTAGTAGTAATTTGTCAGTTGTGGCTTCTAATAATATTGTTGAAAGATTGGGAGTCAAAAAGATGTCTGAGAATGAAAGATACCTGAGAATCCCTTTGTTTGTGAAGAAGAAGAAGAAGAGGATATCTTTTAAGAACTTGATTGATAATATGGAAAACAGATTGTCTAAGTGGAGGGGAAACGATATGTCTCAAGCTGGTCGTATGGTTATGGTGATACATGTATTGAGCTCAGTCCCTCTACATCAAATGAACAACTTCAAACTTCCGGTGGATACTATAAAACAAATGAACTCCCTTCAACTAAGATACTTGTGGAACAAGCTGGATAAAGGCCTATTTTATACCTCTTGGTATGTAGAAGAACATAAGATATTGGACTTAACATACGTGACTTGAGTTGTTTGAATCATGCTTTATTGGCAAAAAAACACATGGCGTCTGTGTACCGCTAAGTCAAGCGTATGGTCTTCTTCTCTTAAAGATAAATATTTTTCCACTACAAGTGCGCTACATGCAGAACTGAAAGATGAATCTACCTGGTCTTGGCGTAGCATCAACAATGAGTTTAGATTTATAAGGAAATACAACTTCTGGTCTCTTGGTAATGGATCCAAAATCAATATATAGAAAGATAATTGGGTCTTGGGTCTTAATATGCCTCCATTACCACACTATGGAGCTATGGAGGCGTATAAATTCAATGTCGTTGCAGATTTGATCGACGACACAAATCATTGTTGGAAGCAAGAGGTAATCTACAATCTTTTTGATCAGGCTATTGCTAGGAAAATTCTTGCCATGCGGATTCCATAACACAGTGAAGATAAGCTTGTCTGGACTATGACCAGAAATGGTGATTTCACAGTCAAAGCAGCTTGTAATATCCTTTACAACATCAAAGAAGCCACAACTATAGACCATGTCCTAACAACTACTTGCAAAAGATTTGGGAACTCGATAAATTCCTAGAGTGAAGATGTTCGTACGGAAGTGTGTCAAAGATATCTTATCTTCTAAAGAGAGAAATTGCAGACATATTCATATTGCAGACAAGAAATGTGATAGATGCAACCATCCTCTGGAATCTGCTAAGCACGTAATTCTTGATTGTCCTATTGCAAGAATGATCGTGTTTAAAACTATGGGTCTCAGAACTAGTGATGGGAGCTGGAGTTCTCTCAGAAAATGGATTATAGAATGGTTTGAAGATGATGATCAGGATGATGCTGCAAGACCAGGATGGCAATTATTGCTTGGCATTTAGAAAAGAAAACTACTAATCCTGATACTCTTTTATCAAACATCAACAAATTCTTTGCTAATGCAGACTCTGCTAGAGCTAGGAAGCAAGTTAACATTCATTCTGTGCATACAAAAAATAATACCCATGCTTGGACCAAACCTGATAGTGATTGCATTAAGATTAATTGTGATGCATCCTTCTCTAGTAGTAACAAACATGGTGGAGTTGGACTAATTGCTTGTGATTTTGCAGGTAACCATGTTGGCTCAAAATGCGTCTTCATTGGAGAAGCGGTAGATGCTGAAGCTGTGGAGTGTATAGCAGCAGAGAGAACACTGGATTGGGCAGCTAGCTTGAAATGGAGAAAGGTTCAATTTGAATCTGATGCGGAGAGAGTGGTAAAGGCTATTAAGGGTATCAGCCTCAATATTGCTTGGCAAAATAGATGAGTTATTGATGATATTATCTTCAATTTATCTAAGTTTAGTTCTTCAAGTTTTAGTTATTAATAGATTAGCGAATAAATGTGCTATAAATGTGCTGATGCTTTAGCTAAGCATGCACGAAAGAACTTTGTTTCTGAGATATGGAGTGATGTTCCTCGTTTTCTTTCACAATTACTGATGTCAGACAATTTATCTTCCAATTAATGAAGTCTATTTTCGTATAAAAAAATATAGAATTGTTATTCAAAAAAAAAATGCATATAGGAAAAATTAAAGAAAAAATAAAAGGGGAAAAGAAAATTACCCGCACCCCAAAATTTTAAACTCCAATTCAGCTTGCTACTGTCATGCACAGTAATCCGTCGATGGACAACCTCTTGAGCTGGATGCCTAACCGGTTTGGGGGAATGGCTTAATGTACTCGCAAGCGTGCACAAAATAAACACCCGAGCTGCTAGGTGTAGAGAGAAAGGAGGTAGAGGAGATGTAGAGAGTGATGTGGCACCACCACCACCCTTAGATCTATCGAGGGTGCACCATTAAGATCAAAAATGGGTCCCAATTATTTTTTTTCTCCACAACTCTCTCTCACTCTCTCTCTTCTCTACATTTTCTCTACCAAATTCTTCTCTACCCCTAGCATTTTTTGCTTTTTTAATTATTTCTGCAAAACTTTCCAGAGGTTATGCACGGCAGCGTATCTACACAAATTAAATTTCAATAAATGCTTGATGTCCCTAGAGAAAAACCATCAAAAAAACGACCAGAGACACACAAATACGGTGGACCCCAGGCCCCTGCTAGTCACTGAGATCGTGTCTTTCTCCCATGACGTTTGCATTGCAAAACTAGTTCGGCCTTTTTTTTTGGTAGTTTGGACGAGAGCTGTTCCCCAGGTTTGGGATGGTAACATAGCTTGCCAACCTTGAATTCTAGGAATCCTACAGGCTAAGCAACTTCGCAAATAAATATACACTGAATTATGTCTGATTGTCTCTTCTCCATAGCACTCGAAAAAAAGTAAGTACCGAGCAGATCCAAAAGGTGCTCGAGATTTCTTACTTAAATCTGTCATGAGAATACGAAAGAAAAGAAAATAACTACAAAAGCTAAAAAGTGACACATCAGGCGAAAGTTGGGATGATCCAACAGACATCTGCCACGATCTCCTCTTATTTCACCAAAGAAGAGAGATATTTGATGTAAGAAGAAAAAAATCAGTAAGATAACCTTCACAGTCACACTGCATAACCCTCTGGACATAGACTCACTGCTCACACTCACTGTGAAGTGGCACTTGACTCACTGAACAAGGATACAAAAGTGGTTTTACAGAAGTCAAAAGATAACAAATTCAGGACCATCTCCTAGATAGATGATAATTGGGGTTAGTTTGATCAAACTTACACCATCCGCTACAACTAACCTATTCAAGGGGACAAACTATTAATGTAAAACCTAGCGTCACCACCATATACTTCAGCTACCAACAAATGTCTTTAGAATACTTCATTTAGAGAATCGGTTCGCAAGTGAGCATCTTTTTCAGCATTTGAATGCTTTGATATCCACTTTACTCAACATTATCCGCTTTGATAGAGTTCAATCTAGCTTCAACAGCATTCCTGTAAGGAGACAAAACAATATTAGTATGAAGAAAAAAATTAGATTTTAAAGCTGAAAATATCATATTAGGGTTTTCAATGTTAGAAGTGAAGGTGTCAACTTTACATGTACGCATCTTTAAGCTCTTCATTTCCCGGATCGAGTGTCAAACCCTTGTTAAAGGCATCTGCTGCATCATTGTACCTCTGACAGAAAATGCAGTAAAAGGTTGAAAAGGGATATCGATTACTGGAGAGAGAAAGTAAATAGAGGTGAGATACATACTTTCAGAATATTGAGCGCCACACCTAACCTATAGTATGCCTTAGGCCATTCAGGCCTTTCATCCACACATTTAGTGGCATAGTCAAGCGCTTTAATTCCATGACCCAGACGAGCAAAACAGGCACTCATGTTGGATAGTACTGCTGAATCTTTTGGGAAAATGGCCAAGGCCTATATTGATTACAAAAAAAAAAAAAAAAAAAAATCATTAAAGTAATCACATAAGAAGAAATATGTAGATGATGTCAACTCAGTTGATCAAAAGTTCGCAGTCACTGACATAAAAATGAGCCTAAAGAAATTTGCTAATACAATTATAATGGCGCTTCGCATATATTATTTCGAATAGGCCCATGCGGCACCAGAAAATCTGAATATTTTAAGATGTCAAAAACAATCAAAAGACTAGCAGATGACACCACACACCAGAAACTAGTTTCAGTTTTTATTGTAAAATTTGACCATACAGAGGATTATTTTTTTATATTTTGGTCAAAGCACACTAAGAGAATTTATTCATGAAAAAAATGATAAATTAAAATAACTTAGAAACAGGCAAAAATAAAGAAATTTTAATCTTCACTCAGTATGCACATATGTTCAAGTGAATGAGAACAGTTCAGTTACCTATCTGCCAATTGAAGAAATAATCCTTCATGCAAAAGACTAATCAAATAACCCAGCAAAACTCATTATATACACGATATTGGTTAATCTAGTAAGTTGTTATTGGTATATCTGTGTGCTAACACTGCTAAGTCATGATCCAAGGAAAAAAACACAAGGAAAAAAATGTCCGATTTACTCATCGTTTGGAGGCCAATTAACCTCCAGAAACCGAACTTATATGCTACATAGTATATATAGAGAGAGGCTTACTCAGCACATTATGGATATATAAGGATTGCTACAAGTGAAAGCATAGAGAAATTCATCGATCGAAAACTACCTCTCTAAACCAGTGTACTGCAGTCAGATACTGCTTTCTCTTGAATGCATCACTTCCTTTTGATTTTGTCTGTTGAAATTTCTTCTTCATATGGACTACCATCTGGCAAAGATTTTCACATTGTTGATAATTCACATCAGATTTGAAAATTCCAGCACATTCAAATTTCAACAATGTAGGAGATGTGAGATGGTAGAAATTTGTATTGGCGCACCATAACTGGATGAGTTGAATAGGTCTGCCTGTCTAGTAACAGCCAAGGCCTACCCGGCATGCGAACAACTCAAGCTAGCCAGCCTGAGCCTGCAATAGAGTGGGACACGCTTGGTTGGTCTGTGTGCATGTTGTTCTAAATTTCAGTATACAAATTCTCTTGTGAGAGACAGTAAACAGTCCAGGAAGTACAATGTGTCATAATCAACTTCAAAGTATATGTAGCCATCTCAAAGAGCGTGAATGAGGTTCCATTATGGGTGAAAACCAAAACTCGATAGCATGCTCCATAGGGAATTGACTAGTTGAAATTATAACACAAAGGCAAGACTAGTATGCGGTTATGAGTCATGTTACAGTGGCAGAACTGGATCAGAGACTATTAGTAAGACGGCTTATTAAGATTTTCTATAACCTAACAGTACTGCGATAGGTCAACGGAAAGTAGGATTACAAAGTTGATGACTCATAGTGGAGGCGAGAAAGAAGGCATACACTAGAAGGGAAACTCTAGTGTATATGTAGCCAGAGTACCCATTTGCTAAGTTACCGCGAACACAAGGAAATGAACCCAAGTAGGACAACACATCAGGCCTGTATGATATAAAGTCCTTACCTGCATACTGTGTACATCAGAATTCACATGCCTCAGTATTCCGGCAATGCTCCAATCGGGACAAGTTGCAATGCGAGACGTCACAGGAAAAAGAACCCCAACATTTTCATAATTGCAGTTAACAGCGGCAATTTCTAACGGAGTCATCCCTGCCTGTGATGGAAAATATAAACAAAACCAGATAAGAAACTGAATGGTACACAGAAGGACATGTTAATACTGAACAACAAGCAACTTATAGTCATGATGCAATAAGGTTTAAACTTCAAAGTACCAGGGAAATCTTAAGAAGGGTTTTGCTTCTTCGGTAGGCATGACAGATATCAAATTATAATTAACCACTTACATCAACTATCAAAGGTATCAAACACAGGCCGAGAACTAGTGCCCAGGCTAGTCATTAGGATACAATATATATGATGAAGTTTTATGGACCTGCGTAATGATCTCTATGTACAGAAAACACAAACTCTCACAAGATGTCAAAATTTGGACAAAATTGGAGCAAGGAGCAAAGTTAATACAGTACATTCATCTTGTAGTCTGGGTCTGCACCAGCTTTCAGTAAGCGTGTAATGACATCTGGGGGTGCATCGCTTGCTGCAGCTACCAGAGGTGTGTTTCCATATGACATAGCATTTGGGTCAGCGCCTGCCTACATATATGTGAATATGAAAGCGCTATTACATTCTCCAGGACAGAAAAGCTACGAAAGGCGTATATATATAAGATACATCCAGGAGGTGTTTTACATCTTCCGAAGATAATAGGATGTAAATCTACCAGAGGTATGTTTCCATAAGTATTATGTATTATCACATCCATAAAAATTAGGAGAGACTCCATACCAACCTTTTGGTTCTTGTTCAAAATTTCAATCTAAATTCTGAATTCTTGAACGACGAGAAAATATAAACTAAGAGAAACAAAAGATCAAGCATAAAAAAGTACTATAAAAATATAGGAATTGGGCAAATGTTATTGCGACGAACAATGTAAACCAGTTAAGTAATACCTGAAGAACATGACAGAACATATCAGGTAATAAGAAAAAAAAACAGACTGGCTGACCACAGGATTTGGTAACTGGACTTGTTAGCAGCTCTTAACAAGAAATATGAGTAACACTTAGGGTGGAACTCACAGCTGTAATCACAAAAACAGACAGGTTTCTGGCTCGGCAAAGGTCAACCAGAAAAAAAGTGTAACTGATACACCATGTTCAGTCGGAGCAACGTTTGGATGACTATAACTGAATCCAAATGAACAAGATAGAAAAGGCTTTCTAGTTTCTACAAGGTCAAATAAAAAAAAGCACAACTAATGACAGGCCACATATAATTAAAAAAAAAAAAAAAAATTAAGCAAAGAAGACCTACTGATAGAGAAACAAGAGTTAGCAGAAACAAAAGTAACTAACATGCCATTTTTAGAAACATAATTTTGGAAAATAGAATTCTTTATTCATCAAATTTGCGGCAAAATTCATTAGTAAACTATAAAATATAAAATTATTGCGCCACCAGAGGGTTTAGGAAATTTCATTACCTGTAATAAAAGTTCCACACATTTCCGTGACTTGGCACAAATTGCCGAAAATAGTGGTCTAAGACCCTCTCTTAACATCATTAGGCTGCATGGTAAAAGAAACTGAATTAAGTTTGACAACAATTAGATAAGCTGACATTTTAAGGACGTGTTAGATTTTTTCCTTGATCGACCATCTTACAGAGGAACAACTGTTCCATACCAGCAGAAGAACCCAACTCACATTTGCACCGTGATCCAACAACATCTTAACTGCAGCATGATGACCACGACCAGCAGCAATCCCAAGGGCAGAGCCAAAACTTGTTGCAACATCTAGGTGAACACCCTTAGAAATTAACAAGGCTATTATATTTGTATCGCCTGCACATAATACCTCATACGAATCACATGCCTAATTATTTGCTCAAAAGAACATAAAATTATGGGTAGGAAGTTATAAAACATCTTGTTGCCATTCAAATTTTAGAACCTACTTGCCAAATCAAGATGGCTCACTGGTACCCGACCATCCAGCCAGGCTAAAAGGTCATTTTTAACTAAGATATCCTTTTGGTTGACTATGAAATAAGTTCTGATCCAACAAATTTGCAAAGGCTGTGCATCATTAACAGCTAATCTGATCCTAGTAATGTAGACTAGGTTTACTAGTAAATTGGAGATCACATAAGATCACTAGTTACCTGATTCATGCAATGAAGTAAAATCTTTCATGTGTCCAGATAAGTGAAGTTTTAAATGCAGTCCCCGCAATATGTAAATGCCATTAATATCTAACAAATTTTTAAAGTGGTTCGACGTGTTTAGACTTAAAGGCAGCACTAAAGGGTCTAGCATCTAACATATTGAAAGTTTCATTTAGAGAGGACATACCCTTCGCCGCGGCAATTTGTAAAGGAGTGTAACTCGTGTCACTTGATGCAGCAACATTGGCTCCGGTTTCAAGAAGATATCTAACTGTGTCCAGATGCCCTTTTGGAATAGCCCAATACATGGGTGTGCAACCTGTAAATAGATAAAAAAAGGAAGACATATCTATTTAGCATTTACAGTAGCAAATTATGAACAGTTTAAACCAAGATGAATCCCCTTTCATTGCAACTTACAAGCATGAGTTGCTAGGTCTAAACTATACTTACAACGACTACCCTTTCGGTACCGTTACAGCATAAGAGAACGAAGTGTACATTTTGTTGGCAACTCTAAGATTTCCACAACAGTATAGCTTGAGTTTCCCAAAGAGAAATAACTAACAAAAAATCAGTCTAACCCCTAAAGCTGAGCATCATTCCTCAAACGGGACAAAATCTCTTGGTATTGTATTAATTGAAACTGTAGTTTGCATAAAAAAGAATTGAAAAATCAGTCTAGTCCCTAAAACAGAATATCAAAAGAGAAGTATAATACATTTGCCATCTTTGGAATCCACATCGAGTTTCAACGTCTCAAGCAAGTATCTGCAAACTTCTAATCTTCCTCCTGCAGCAGCAGCATGAAGAGATCCTCTTCCACGTTCATCTATAAGCTTTCCAATCGCTTTTCCTACTTCAATTCCTTTGCCTTTAGCATGATCTAAAGCCAGCCCTAAAAACAAACCAAACGAAAATTAAAAAAATAACAAAACAGTAAAAATAAAGATATTATCAATTATTTTCTCTTACTCTTGAACTGATCAAGATTCCCAGTGTAAGCAGCATTGAACAACTCAAAATGTGGTGAGCTTGAATCTGCAAAACAAGGATAATTAATTTAAAAAAAAAAACTAGACCAGAAGCTAGTTAAATAAGTAAGGAGTTCTAAGAGCAGACTGACCTGGTGAATAATCCACAAAAACCCCTGATCCATCCATAGCTGCTTGTATAAGATTTTTGCCCTGCAAATGGAAAATAAAATAAAATCAAAACGAAACCAAGATCAACAATCAAGACAAACAAAATGAAACTAAAGAAGAGAAAAGGTGTTTCACATAGGAAAGAGAACGGAACTCCGGAGCTCTCGATTTTTAGGGTTTACTTTGAGTTGTTTCTTTGAGCAGAGAGATGGAGGACTGGGAATGAATAATGGTTTCAGAAGGTTTTAAGGTGTTTTTTTTTTTAAAATTGTTTTTGGGAACGAAAAAGTGCGCGGGGTAGTGAGACAACGACACTGTGGCAAGTAACAATCACTCACCACGTGTTGGCCGAGGAAGACTCGTGTAGAGCAGCAGAGATGGGAGAGGGGTTTATGATGATGATGTGATGGATCTTCTGTTTTTGGGGAATCAAAACATTACGACACCACCTTGAATTACACGGAAGGTTTTATGTAACTATCCAGCTTCGTTAATAATTTACCTAAAGTATCAAGTCGGATCTAAGACGAGATCGATATTTAACTTAAAACTAGAATTGCTCATGAGCAAGGAAAAAAACAAAAAAAAAAGAGAGAGATAAATGTAACACAGAGAAGGTAAAGATCTTTAGCAAAAGATAAATGTGACACATTTCTGAGAAAGCAGGGAAGATCTAGAGAGGCACATCAGCTGCCTCTAAACCAAACAAAAAAATCATCAAATTATAACCAGGGCAATGAGATGAGAACTGATATTAGGTACCAGCCGGACATGCACATTAAAAGTTACAACCTTCATACGGATAAAAAGATTTGATAACCTACATATATATGTTCAACATGCCACTCCTCATTGGCAAGTGGCACCCAGATCACAGACCTAGAGGTTCACCAAAATGACTATTCAAGATTCAAAAGAGTAAAACTTTATCAGATCATATTACACCGATATATTACCGGTAAGTACTTCAGATACCAACTAATGTCTTTTATACTTCATTTACAGAATTTTCTGGCATGTGAATATCTTCTCGTCATCTTAACGCTATTATCTCCACATTACTCAGCATTATCTTCTTCCACTTGGATAGAGTTCAATCTAGCCTCGATAGCATTCCTGTAAGGAGACAAAATAATATTAGTATGCAGAAACAAAATTTGTGAAGCTGAAACATATCATATCAGGGTTCTTGATGTTGGAAGTGAAGGTATAAACTTTACATGTATGCATCTTTAAGCTCTTGGTTTTCTGGATCGAGCATCAAACCCTTGTTAAATGCTTCTGCTGCATCACCATACCTCTGTGGCAAAAAGTGCAGCCAAAAGTTAAAAAAAGGGATCTTGTGTATTGCAGCAAGGAAACAGCAGGGGCGATACATACTTTCTGTAGATTGAGCGCGGTGCCGGTCCTATAGTATGCCTTAGGCCATTCAGGCCTTTCATGCATGCATTTAGTGGCATAGTCGAGCGCCTTGATTCCGTCACCTAGACGCGCAAAACAGGCACTCATGTTGGACAGTACAGCTGGATCTTTTGGGAAAAAAGTCAAGGCCTATTTCCATTACAAAAAAAGACAAAATCATTTTAAGTAATCACATAAGAGGAAATATGTATATGATGCCAACTCAGTTTATCAGAAGTGTCCATGGTCATTCATATAAAAAGTGAGCCTCAAAATTTGTAATGCAACTGATAATCTACTAATACAGTCAAAATGGTATATTGTCATATATTACTTACACTAGGTCCATGCAGTACTAGAAAACTAAATATGTTAAGATGTCAAAACTAATCAAAAGAACTAGCAGATGACACCACACACCAGAAACTAGTTTAAGTATTCATTGTAAACTTCGTCCATAAAAAGTTTTTTTTCTTTTTTTTTTGTCAGAGCTCACTAGGAGAATTTATTCATGAAAAGAACGATAAATCAAAATCACTCCTGTATGCTGATAAGATTAAGTGAATGGGAACAGTTCAGATACGAAGTAAAGGTTAACTATCAGCTAACAGAAGATATAATCCATCTTGCAAAAGACGAATCAAATAACCCAGTTGAACTCATTTTATACACTATACTGGATAATCTAATAAGTTGTTATTGCTAATTTAAACTAACTGACACATGTGCCAAACAAAGACCAAGAGAAACCGAACTTATAAGCTATATATTATTTAGAGTCTTGTTTAGTAACCATTATGGATATCAAAGGATTGCAACATGCAAAAGAGTAAAGAACTTTATCGACTGAAAACTACCTCTCTAAACCAGTGTGCTGCTCTAAGATACTGCTCTCCCTTGAATGCATCTCTTCCTTTCGATTTTGCCTCATGAAATTTCTCCTTCTGATGGACTTCCCTCTGCCAATGATTTTCCAAATTATTGATGAATTCATATAGAATTTGGGAATTCCAGCACATTAGTTTCTAATTAGCGGTGAATATAGGGGGTGTGAGATGGTAGAAATTAGTATTGGCGCATCTTAGCTGGATGAATTGACTAGGTACGCCTGGCTAATAACAGCCAAGACCGACCCGGCATGGTAACAACTTAAGCTGAGCTTGAGCTTAGCCTGTAGTAGAGTGGGCTACACCCACTGGCTGGTCCGTCTGCATGCTGTTTTAAATTCGAGTATACAGATTCTCTTGTGAGAGACAGTAAATAGTCCAGAAACTAGAATGTTTCATATTCCAATTAAAAAATTATATATGCAGCCGTCTCAAAGAGCGTGAATGAGATTTCTCCATTATGGGGAGAACATGCTCCACAGGTAATTGACTAGTTGAGAGAATAACACCATAGAAGACTAGTATGTGGTCATCAGTCATGTTATGGTGCTATACCTGCCTTGGAGAATATTTCAGATGGCTTATTTAGATTTTCAATAACCTACCAGTACTGTTAGGTTAATAGAAAGTAGGATTACAAACTTGATGACTCATACTGGAGGCGAAAAAGAAGGCATACACTAGAAGGGATTTCTATCGGATGTTGATGAATTGGTGGAGGGCAAATATACCTGAACGATTTTTATTAATGTTAAAAGGAGCCACATGAACCCATTTGCTACGTTACCATGAACATAAGGAAATGAAGTCAAGTTAGACAACACATCAAAACTGTATGATATAAACTCCATACCTGCATATTCATTGCAGCAGAATCTACATGCCTCAGTAGTCCGGCAATGCTCCAATCGGGATAAGTTGGAATGCGAGACGTCACAGGAAAAAGAACCCCAACATTTTCATATTCGCCACAAGAAGCGGCAACTTCTAATGCAGTAAACCCTAACTGCGATGGAGAACATAAACAAAGTTACATAAGAAAGTGAATGTTACACAGCAGGACAATTAATGCAATAGGGTTTAATGTTATATCTTTTGATTTATTTGTTCTTTCTTCGGTAGTCGAGACAGAGATATGAAATAGACTACTTAGATAAACTATCAAAGGTATCAAATATATGCCGAGAACTAACCCCCGGTCTGGTCATTTGGAAGAAAAAAAATACGATGAAGTTTTACGGAGCTGCATAATGTTCTATGCGTGCAAATAACATACATTTACATGATATCAAAATAAGGACAAAAATGGAGCAAGAATAGGAAGTTAATAGCCGTACATTCATTTTATAATTTGGATCCGCACCAGCTTCCAGTAAGAGCGTAATGACATCTACAGTTCCATCCTTTGCTGCAACTATCAGAGGTGTATTTCCATATGACACAGCATTTGGGTCAGCGCCTGCCTATATATATGCAAATTGGCAGACGTTATTACATATAAGATACATTCTTGAGATATTTTTATCAGGACATTACATTTTCCAGAAGATAAAAGGATGTAAAATGTAAATCAACAGAAGCCTGTGGTTTCGCAAATGCCAAGTAATAAGTTGAGCATTTTTCCAAACCTCCAGAATTATCACTCCCATTATTATAGTCCATGTAAGTATTATATACTATCACATCCATAAAAATTAGGAGGCTCCATACCGACCTTTTGGTTTTTGTTCGTAATTACAATATTAATTTTGTAAGCTTCAACAACAAAAAAATATAAAAAGTAGAAGCGAATGATCAAGCAGAACAGAATACTAATACAAGGAATTGGGCAAATGCAAACCAGTCTATTAATACCTGAAGAACTTGACAAAACGTATAAGAATAAAAAATGACTGGCCGACCACAGTTCTTGGTAACTAGTCTTGTTAGCAGCTCATAACAAGAAAAATGAGTAACACTTAGGGGTGGAACAGGGGTGGAACTCACAGCTTTTTTCAGAAAAACCAAAAAAGTTTCTGGCTTGACACAGGTCAACCAGGGAAACACTGTAATTGATTCAGTTGGAACAACGTTTGGTTGACTATAACCAAATTCAAATGAACCAGATAGACAAGGCTTTCTACAAGGTCAAATAAAAAAAGCACAACTACGACAAGACTCATATAGTTACAAAAATAATTAAGAAAGATCTACTGATAGAGAAAAAGGAGTTATCTGAAACGAAAGTAACGAACACGCCATTTCAGAAAAAGAATATTGGCAAATTGGAAAACTTTTTCATCAACTTTTGCGGCAAAATTCATTAGTCAACTCGAAAGTTTAAGACCTACTGATATATTAATGGTCACTGCCTTTTCTGGTTGAGGAAGGAACATATAGACACAGCTTCCAAAACATGACTTAGGCTGAGTAAACAAAACATCATAGTGCCACCAGAGGATTTAGGAATTTTGTTACCTGTAACAAAAGTTCCACGCATTCCCGTGAGTTGGCAAAAACTGCCTTAATAAGTGGTCTAAACATTTCATCACTATCAGCATTAGGCTGCATGGTAAAAGAAAATCGATAAGTTTGACAACAATTGAATAAGATGACATTATAAGGAACATGTAAAGTTTTTTCTTGATCGACCATCTTACAGAAGAACAACTGTTCAATACCAGGAGAACAACCCAACTCACATTTGCACCATGATCCAACAACACTTTAACAGCATCACGATGCCCACCAGCAGCAGCAGCCAGAAGGGCAGTGCCAGACATACTTGCAACATCTACGCGAGCACCCCGTGAAAGTAACGAGGTTACTATATTTGTATCACCTGCACATAATACCTCATAAGAATTGCATGCTTAATTTCATTTCATACAAGTAAAGATTGTTGGTAACAAGTTAAGAAAGATCTTATTGCTATTCAGAGTTCATAACCTACTTGTCTGGTAAGAACTACACCTAGATGGAGCAATTACCCATGTCAGTTGAACCAGTGGAAGGCTTTGAAAATATTTTCACGTAGACCTGAACGTCTAAATTGATGTGTAAATTTGGTACGAGGATATTTTGAGACCACTAAATCAGGATCGCTCACTCGTGGGTCGACCAACCAGCCAGGCGACTGTAATTTAACTGATCCAACAAATTGGCCAGGGACGTGCATCCCTTAACAGGTAATTTGATCCTAGGATGTAGCTAGGACTACCTGTATATTGGAAATCACATACGAGCAACAATTACATAGTCTACGCAGTGAAGTACATCATTTAGTGTGTCCAGATAAGTGAACTTTTTAATGCAGTCCCAATTGTTTCCAATTAATGAATTATTATTAGGTGTAATGTGAAGGTAGGTCGACCTGTTTAGCCTTAAAGGCAACACTGAAGGTCTACTATCTAACAGAAGACTGAAGGTACCTACCATTTAGAGAGGCATTACCTGTTTTAGCAGCATAATGTAAAGGAGTGTAATTCCCAGGAATTGTTGCATCAGCATTGGCACCCTTTTCAAGAAGATATCTAACTGTGTCGTGATTCTCTTTTGCAATTGCCCAACACAAGGGTGTCTGACCTGTAAAATAGATAGGGAGACATATCTATTTAGCTGTTACAGTAGCAAATTATGAACAGTTTAAACGAAGATGAATCCCGTCAATACGCCTCAATAGCAATTGAATTTCATATACAACAGTCAACAATCTCCTATTCTCTGAGTAGCAACACAGGGGTCTATTTCCAGGAACTCGCTGAAGATAATACTCCCCACGGAAATTTAGATTGAGCCGTGCGCAACCTAAAACTGTAATTCGATTACCCCAGACAATACGCGAAATACAAACTCTCCATACTAATCAGAAAATACACAGATTCAATCGTAGTGTGGGTTGGGACAACACAGGACAAAAGTTTAAACTCTATAGAATCAAACTTCGACAAGATCAAGCTACTCCAATTTGCTCATCAAGATCCATATGCAGAGGGAAGAGTGAATAACACACCAGAGGTAACAAGAAATACAAAGCAAGTCAGCCAAATTCAATTCACAGAACCAACTTGAAACCCTTAGACTCGATGATCTTTGAGTAATGAACAGACAGTTGAAACCAAATTCCAGTAAAAAACAAAGACAACCTTGAACCAAATCCACTATTGTGATTCCCACAACAGTAGAGCTTGAGTTTTCCAAAGCGAAATAACTAACACAAATTCTACCCAAACCAAGAATCTCATTCCTCACACGAGACAAAATCTCTTGGTATTGTATTAATTGTTAAAGAGAAGAGATATAATACCATTTCCATATATGGAATCCACATCAAGTTTCAAGGTCTCAATCAAGTATTTGCAAACTTGTAAACTTCCTCCTTCAGCAGCAATTTGAAGAAATCCTTTTTCATATTTGGCTCCAAGCTTTTCCATCGCTTCTTTTACTCCAATCCCTTCAACTTTAGCATAATCAACAGCCAACCCTAAAAAAACACCCAAACAAAAATTTTAGGAAATAAAAATGAAAGTACGATTTGATGAAAAATATATTGTTGTTTCTTACTCTTGAATCGATCGAGTTCCCCGGTGAAAGCAGTAGTGAACAACTCAGAATAGAGCAGACTTGGTGAACATCCTAGATCGTCCAGATCGTCCATAGCTTGTATAAGCTTTGATGTTTGAACTGTAAATGAAATGAAAACAGAAAGAGATTTTCACAGAAAACGGACCTCCGGAACTCTCGATTTTAGGGTTTTAAGAGCAGAGAGATGGATTAGGGGTTTAGTAGGACTGTAATAATGGAGAGGGTTTTCTCTAGTTTTTGTCTTGGGAAGTGGAAATGAAAAAGTGAGGCGGGAAGTGACAATACGACACAGTGGCACTGGCAAAGTAATTATTACTCACCACGTGTTAGCTGGGAAGGTACGGAAGTATACGAGAAATGACGTTTACACCCTTTAACAAATGCGATGCTGCTGGCTGGACAGGTTGCGTAACCAAATGGGACCTGTGCTGGGTGTGTACTCATGCATGATTTGGAGAGTGGTCTATCTATACTAAGAGCATCTCCAATGGTGTTTGGATGTGAATCCTATGTGGAGACCTAAAAAATAGGGATTTCATTAATGTTGAATACAAATAAATCTAATTTTTAAAACCATCTCCAATGGTAGTTGGATACATATTTATTTTGATACACTTGTCGTTTAGTTATAGAATTTGATTAACAAAATAAATTAAAAACAGTAACAAAATAATATTATTGATGACGTGGGTTTGGAAGAGAGTTTCTAAATACCCAAACTCTCATCCAAACTCAATTTGCCAAATCATATCCAACTTTAAATATACAAACACCGTTGGAGAGTGTTTTTTTGTGTAGAGTTTCTAAAATCCTATGTGTCATCAATTTTTTTCCATACCCAAACACCATTGGAGATGCTCTAAGACTCTATATCGTGGCTATGGTGACATTTTAGATATAATTTTTTTTTGCTATGGTGACCCTGGACCTAGGCTGGTCATTAGCGTTCCAATCATCAAATATTTATCAGAAATTGGGTCATATACCCATGGAATGCAAGGCCCTAGATTTAGTGGACGCCTAAAATGTGTGCCTGGGCGATTAGGACAGGGGAGCCACGTCGAATTCTCGTAGACATATTTACCCCTCTGTTTCAATCTCTTCTTTCTTCTTCCCATTGAAAGTATCGACACTTTCACTTTCAAAAACACAAAGTCAGATCTAAACTTCTGCAAATCCACCATCGTCACCATCATCTCCATTTCCACCACATCACAACAACACCATCTCCGTCTCTGTCTCCGTCTCCACCACATCAAGAAACCACAACAACACCATCTCCGTCTCCGTCTCATCAAGAAACCACAACAACACCATCTCCGTCTCCGTCTCCACCACATCAAGAAACCACGACAGCACCATCTCCGTCTTCGTCTCCGTCTCCACCACATTAAAAACCACAACAGCACCATCAATTCAACAATTATGAGTCCTACAACAAGTAAGTCTCACCCCCAATTTTCATTTGAACCCTAATTTTCATTTAAATTCAATACAAATTGAGTTGGGTTTGTTAATTCGTGTTTTATTCATGTGGGTTTTGTTTGAAAAATCGATTGATTGCTTCCTCAATCAAACTAAGAAGGTTTTTAAGTTAGGTTTTTTATTGTACAATGGGTACAGCCGGTTAAATTAGGTTTTGAACTAGGTTTTTGAATTAGGTTTTTGAGTTGGGGTTACTTGTAAACAAGCTACAACTGGCTTATGATTTGATTAGGTTTTTGAACTGGTTACTTGTACACAAGCTACAACTGGGTTATGAACTCATTAGTTTTTTGAATTGGGTTATGAATTTGTTACTTGTACACATGGTACAACTGGGTTGTGAACTGATTAGTTTTTTGAATTGGGTTATGAATTTGTTACATGTACACATGGTACAGCTGGATTATGAATTGAATTATGAATTGCATTTTGAATTAGGTTGTTGTTTTCGTTTGTAGGGAGCAGAAGCAAACCTAGTACAGGTGGAAGTAAAAGTAGTACAAGTAGAAAAACAAGTACTCCACCAAAGACGGTAGTTAACATGCAGAAAAAGTCAGAAGAACTAAAGAAGATACGAGCCGCAGAAGAAGAACTAAAGAAGAAACAACTTGATGATCTAGTAGCGGGGAAGTCGTTTCGGTCAAGTCTTGGTCGAACTCTTCACTGGTTGACAAAAAATAAGTTAGAAATCAAGGAACCACATAAAGAAGAATTAAAGAAAACACCTTTCGATAGTATCCTCAGTGTGCTCATCGAAGGGAAACTAACCATGGTTGAGTGTAACAAGGCGCCTAAAGTGTTAGAGCACATCATTAATTCCTATGACAAGGAAAGTGATTCGTTTGAGATTGGTGGTCGGAAATTGAAGACAAGTCCAAACGAGTTTGCGATCATATTCTACATGAAGAGATTTCATATGAGCAAAGAAGATTGGAGGATGTATGGGCTGAAGGAAGATCCTAGTCTGATGATACTATTTTTCACCATGTGGCTAGTGAGACACTGGCACGTTCTTTGTGGACGAAACTAGGGGAGTTATATGACCAGAAATCTCCTTGTGCAAAAGCTCTTCTATTTGGGAGGCTTGGAACATTGAAGTACAAGGAAGGAAGCTCAATGGCGATTCATTTGAATGAAATGAAGGGCATCATGAACCAGCTTACATCTATGGACTTGGAAATCAGTGATGAGATTCAAGCTTACTTGTTGTTAAATACTTTGCCAAGTAGCTTTGAAACATTGAGGGTGTCTCTTAGTAATTCTGCTCCAAACGGGAAGTTGACTATGGGCATCGTAACAAATGCTTTGTTGACAAATGAGGTTAGAAGAAGATCATCCGACTCATCTCATTCAGAGGCTCTAGTTACAGAGAACCGGGGGAGAAAGAAGGAGAGATACAAGAAACCATTTGGCCGTAGCAAGTCAAGGGGTAAATCGAAGTCCAGAAGTGAGGTTGTGTGTTGGAACTGTCACACAACGGGTCATTTTCAAAATGAATGCAGGAAGCCGAAGCAAGAACAGAAGAAAGGGAATAGAAATGTCAAGCAAGACAATGATGTCGCAGCTGCAGCAACAGACGATGTTGATATCATTTTATTCTCTGATTGTGATGATGTATGTGTTAGTTCTGCAGGTTCCGATTCAGAATGGGTGGTAGATTCAGGTGCATCCTACCACGCCACTCCTCGAGCAGATGTGTTTACTTCCTACAAGGATGGTGATTATGGGTCAGTCAGAATGGGAAACAGTGGTGTTTCTAAAATTGTGGGAATGGGTGATGTGAAAGTTGAGACTAGTGTTGGCTGCACATTAGTTCTCAAAAACGTGCGACATGTACCAGATCTTCGGTTGAATCTTATGTCATCAGGGGTGCTAGATGATGAAGGGTACACAAATCACATAGGTGATGGGAAATGGAAGCTCACCAGGGGCTCCATGATTATTGCAAGAGGCAAGAAGGTTGGCACGTTATATTTAACCCATGTGAAACTCATGAAAGGTGAGTTGAATGCTATTGATAAAGATTTAACCTCCGAGCTGTGGCATAGAAGACTTGGTCATCTTAGTGAGAAAGGAATTCAAATTCTCACCAAAAGACAAGCTTTGCCGAATGTGAAAGGTATACAATTGGGTAAGTGCACTCATTGTTTGGTTGGTAAACAAACAAGAGTTTCTTTTCATAAGGCTTTACCTAAGCGTGATACTAGTATTTTGGATCTTGTTCATTCTGACGTTTGTGGACCTTTAAAGGTCAAAACACTTGGTGGTGCTGTTTATTTTGTGACTTTTATAGATGATGATTCAAGGAAGGTTTGGGCTTATGCAATCAAAGCCAAAGATGATGTTGATTCCGTGTTCAAGACTTTTCACAGCATGGTGGAAAGAGAGACATGAAGAACCTTGAAGTGCCTTCGTTCTGATAACGGGGGAGAATATATTGGGTCACTTGAAGCATATTGCAAGAGTGCAGGTATACGTCATGAACAATCAGTTCCGAAGACTCCACAACAAAATGGTGTTGCTGAGAGGATGAACCGCACAATTCTTGAGAGAGTTAGGTGCATGTTATCTCATTCCAAGTTGCAGAGGAATTTTTGGGGTGAAGCAATGAATACTGCTGTGTATTTGATCAATCGATCTCCTTCGAGACCGCTAGATGGAGAAGTAGCAGAGAAGGTACGGAGAGACAAAGAACCAACATATGATCATTTGAGAGTGTTTGGTTGCAGGGCCTTTGTTCATATCCCAAAGGATCAGAGATCAAAGCTTGATGACAAAGCGAAGCAGTGTATATTCCTAGGTTATGGGAATGAGAAGTTTGGGTACAGGTTGTGGGATCCAGTTGATAAGAAGCTCATCAGAAGCAGAGATGTAGTATTTCTTGAAGATCGGACTATTGAAGACTTTGAGAAGAATGAAGAGCCAAAGCTTCAATTAGATATGAGGTTGGATCCAAATCCAGTTGTTCTTACTCCGGAACAAGCTGAAGATGTGGGTGTTGATGGTAATGCAGAAGAAGAGCATATTCAGGAAGATGAAGCTCAGGAAGACGTTCCAGTGGGTGATATTGGTGAGCAGGAAGTGCAACAAGTTCCAACTGCTGAAGTTAGAAGATCCAGCAAACCCAGAGCGCCATCAACAAGGTACAAACCACATGAGTATGTGTTACTCACAGATGCAGGTGAACCTGAGTCTTATGAAGAGGCTCTTAGTGTACCCGACAGTAAGAAGTGGCAGATATCCATGCAAGAAGAAGTGACTTCTTTAGATGAGAATGACACTTATGAGTATGTCGTGAGGCCAAAGGGGAAGAAAGTTCAGAAGAACAAGTGGGTCTACAGAAAGAAGTTTGAAGAGAATAGCTCACAACCAAGGTTCAAAGCACGCTTAGTTGTGAAGGGTAATGGGCAGAGAAAAGGTGTTGACTTCGATGAGATTTTCTCACCAGTGGTGAGGTTTCCTTCTATTCGGGTGGTGTTGGCATTAGCAGCTAGTATGGACTATGAGATTGAACAACTAGATGTGAAGACGACATTTCTTCATGGTGATCTTGAAGAAGATGTGTATATGGAACAACCCGAAGGTTTTGAAGTCAAGGGCAAGGAACACTTAGTATGCAAGATGAAGAAGAGTTTATATGGGTTGAAGCAAGCTCCTAGAAGATGGTACAAGAAGTTTGAATCGTTCATGAAGGAACATGGGTACAAGAGGACAGCTTCATTCAGAAATTTGCAGATGGTGATTTTCTTATTCTTTTGCTCTATGTTGATGATATGCTTATTGTTGGAAAAGATAAGAACAAGATTGACAGGTTGAAGTCAGACTTGAACAAGTCTTTTGCGATGAAAGACTTGGGTCCAGCAAAGCGTATTCTTGGTATGCAAATCTCTCGTGATAGGAAGGCAAAGAAGCTTTGGTTATCACAAGAAGGCTACATTGAGAAGGTGTTGCAAAGGTTAACATGGACAAGGCTGAGCCGGTGAGTTGTCCACTTGCAAACCATTTCAAGTTATCTCGTGATCAATGTCCTGTTAATGATGTTGAGAAACGGAAGATGGAGGAAATTCCTTATGCGTCCGCAGTTGGTAGTTTGATGTATGCCATGGTGTGTACAAGGCCGGATAGAGCTTATGCAGTTTGTGTGGTAAGTAGATTTCTGGCAAATCCAGGTAAGGAGCATTGGGAAGCAGTGAAATGGATACTACGGTATCTAAGGGGTACTTCTAATATGTGTTTGTGCTATGGTGGCGATAAGCCAGAGTTAGTGGGTTACACAGATTCAGATTTGGCAGGTGCTCAAGACACTTTGAAGTCTACATCGGGTTACTTATTTACCTATGCAGGGGGAGCCGTGTCTTGGCAGTCAAAGTTGCAAAGATGTGTGGCATTATCTACTACAGAGGCAGAGTATATAGCCGTTACGGAGAGTTGCAAAGAGATGATATGGATGAAGAGGTTTGTTAGAGAAATCGGTGTGAATCAACCGAAGTTCATTGTTTATTGTGACAGCCAGAGTGCCATTCATCTCAGCAAGAATTCGAGTTTTCACTCGAAGTCGAAGCACATCAACATTAGGTACCAATGGATACAAGAAGTTCTTGAAGAGAAGGTCTTGTATATAGAGAAGATCCGTACAGACGACAATGGTTCTGATATGATGACAAAGTCACTACCGAAGTACAAGCATGTTCGCTTTTGCAGCAAGGCAGGTTTGGTGGTAACCGGTACCTCGCCGTAAGTCGTGAGGGGGAGATTGTTGGGCCTGGTCACTCCTTACGGGCCTAACAAGAGTTGTCCCTTATCTAATAATGGGAGCTGGTATTAGTGGTAGGCTTTGGTATGTTTTAAGAAACATACAGCAGAAATGTTTTCACATCTTCTGTGCGTGAAAACAGAAAGAGAGTGAGGCGAGAGTGAGAGAGAAAGGAGACAGACACCATGGTTATGTTTTGTGATGATTCTTTGTGGGTTTTGAAGAAGGAGAAGAAGGGTTCTTGTCTAAGGTCCTATTGGTTCAATTGGTGGGTAGTAATTCATCAATTTCTTCATATATACATATAGGTAGTTCTAGGGTTTGTTCAAACCCTAGTAGTAAGTATCTCCACACTTGCTATTGTTGATTTCTTGTTGAATCTTACCTATTGGTAAAGGAATTAGTGTATCCACCATTGTATTGGTGAGTATTGTGAATCCACCATTGTTGGTGAGTTTTAGGGCAAAGTCATCCAAGTGCAAATTGTTTATTGCACTTGAGGTTGTTGTTGTGTATCCCATTATTTGTTCATAGTGGAAGTTTGCCCCGTGGTTTTTTACTCCACGTTAAATTCGGTGTCGCGTATTTGTCTTTGTTTCGTCGTTCCATTGATTATTTCCGCATTTTGTGTTGCATCCATATTGTGCGCAGAGTCTCGGATTTTGCAGGTCTCCCCCAACACCAAGATGCCAATTCAATCTCAGACGCAGCATCTAAGGTTTCTACGTTGAATATACCAGAACAAGACCGTGAGGATCTTGTAAAGGAATTGGCTTCCATGAAGGAGTTGGCTTCCAAGCTGAAGCATGTGTATGATGTTTCACGTGAGGTGAATAAAACGCTATCAGACAAGCAAAGGTCTCTGTGCATAGAGTTGGTTCACAAGGTTCCAGCAGGCACTCCAGAAGTGGCGTTTGCAAATTTTTCCTGCCATGAGCAACACACTATCCAGGAATATCTTGAAGCAAAAAGGCACAGCGAAGTACAAGCTAAAGTGGTACCTACTTATATGGACCACAAGCTCAAGTACTCAAGGTTATTAGCATTCTTCGATCGTATTCAAAGTTGTATGTATGCAGTGCATTACTGTTGTTAATTTCCAGCTCGGCTTTCTGTTTCTACAGGCATTAGCGGCTAGCTACAATGCTGAACAACTTTCTAATATACTTGAGGTAGAAATTCATAAAATCTGTCTTTTATTTTTTTCTGTATTTGTTTTTCTGGAACTCTTTTGTAGACAAATGTTGGTTTCTTCAGATACCACTAGATGTGGCAGACGATGTGAAGTACTAGTATTTAACTTACAAATGAAGCTTCGATTTAGGTAATATATTATTTGCTTCCATTCAAATTTCAAGCTTCGATTTAGTTTTCTTATTTTGATTTTTGCAACTCGTTAGAAAATGAAGGACCTAGCACCAGCAACCATGGATCCACGAGAACCTGCGCAAATCATTGAGGTAGTATATACATACCAGTTAAAACATTTTTGGGCTAACATTTATATATGGATCTTTTTCATATGATTTAACAAAACTCATGCTCTTGTTTGAAGGATATCCATGGTCACTTACAAGGTATTGAACCCAAGATTGAAGAGCATAGCCAACGCCTTGACATCTGTAGTTATAAGAAATGAATTGTTGTATTGAAGACCTTAACGGAAACAGAAAACAGACTTTGCTTTTATAGCAAAAGCATAACTGACAACCGACAAACTAAACAGGGAAGACAGCTCACATACAGGCTGTCACACGTACACAATATTGACTCAGACTCAGACAGATACATGAGTAAGATACAATCAAGCTGACACTCAAGCTGACACACACTATGGTGTCTTACAGCCCCCTCAAACTGAGCAGGAATAGACTGCATCAGTTTGGCCTGAAGTGTAGCAAACTGCTCCTTGCACAAGCCCTTAGTGAAGATGTCAGCTACCTGCTGCATAGTAGGAATGTAGTCAACCTTCACAAAATTAGTAACAACTAAATCCCTGATAGTGTGATAATCAATTTCCACATGCTTTGTTCTTCC
>JAJJMA010145988.1:107527-128143 GCA_023529015.1 Papaver nudicaule
TCATTACCAAGACCAGATAATGTGTACATAACAAGATCAGAATCTGATACTGGTTCACCAATCTCAGCCAAAGAATCAGAAATAGATTTAAGTTGCTGAAGAAAAACAGTAACAGGAGCATTACCTCTCCTAATTGAGTGCAACTGAGTTCGTAACATCGATCGGCGAGCAAAAAATTGTTCAGTGAAAAGTGTAGACAGATGAAGCCATTGTTCACAAGCAGTACCAAGTCGAAGAAGCTCAGGAGCAAAAGATGGAACCACAGTGCCATGAATGCAAGATCCAACAAAATGATCAAGAGATCTCCATTCAAGATACGCAGGATTGTGAATAGGTACGTTGTTATGAATAATCCATGGTGATTGAGGTTGAATAGATCCATCAACATAACCAAAGAGGTTTGTACTGATAGATGAGATCTGTGTTTTCCACACAAGATAATTTGATCCATCCAACTTAACTGAGACGAAATTGCTGATATTAATATTCGGTAACGGAGGAGGTTTATATGAATTTGTATACTGAATATTGAGTTCAACCTGTTGATTTTGATTTACAGGTCGATTTGGAGAAGTAAAACCTGGTGGTACTGCTGGTGGTGGTTGATTGAAATGTCTTGGTGATTGCAGTGGTGGTTGTGGTGGTGGTTGTACTGCATGTGATGGATCTTGAGGATTATGAATAGGAGAATTTTGATTTGGATTTTGATTTAATGGAGAAAATGAATTTGAAAGTGCAGAAATCAGAGATGGAATATTTACAGATGGAGGAATTGAAGTAGCGGAAGTTGACGGGATAGAATTTTGTGTTGTTCTCATTGTTGTAATTAGGGTTTCAAGTGTTGTAATGGTGATTGTTGTGTTAAAATGTTGTGTTGCAGGTCTCCTATGGCGTCTGATACCATATAAGAAATGAATTGTTGTATTGAAGACCTTAACGGAAACAGAAAACAGACTTTGCTTTTATAGCAAAAGCATAACTGACAACCGACAAACTAAACAGGGAAGACAGCTCACATACAGGCTGTCACACGTACACAATATTGACTCAGACTCAGACAGATACATGAGTAAGATACAATCAAGCTGACACTCAAGATGACACACACTATGGTGTCTTACAGTAGTTTATTATGTCGAATGGTCGATCAGTTCATCAAGAACCTGGGGACCCGCTTGGGCTAGAAGAGGAAAGAAAATAGGCCAGGGTACTAATGCAACACAGATGAAGGAAGCCATGCACATACAAAATCATGATACTTTCTAATATACTTGAGGTACTAATGCATCAATGAGGTTGTGATCACCATGATAATGTATTTTTCTATTTTCTGCAATTGTTGCTTACTTCCTTATCTGCTTTAATAATTAAGAACTGGTGATCAATTTGTTAACAGAAACAAGTTTATGATTATTAGCATATTGTTGTTACTGCGCCTATACAAAAATATGCATATAGTACAAGATCTTGCAAAGCTTGACTAAGGATGCAACTTCGAAAGGTCTTCCAGTATTGATCAATTATTCCACAAGGAATGAGCCCCACACTAATCAGGGCAGGCTTCATGGATAGTAGTGTCACTTTTTTCATTTCGCTAATTCTCTATGTACCGTAGAGCTGATCGAGCAAAAAATACCGTGTGAGACACCCGCTGATCTGATTGGTGGGACCCGCTGACCCTAATCTAAACGCACACCAACCGCTGGATCCCTCTACGGGATAAAATGCTAGATAAAATGCTGTCAACGTAGCATTACTGGATAGCTTTTCCAATGAACATGTATGCATTACCCATGCCATTACTGGAGGAAGAACCCCATATAACGTTGTCATACAATAGATTCCCTATATAAAATGTCAATCCACACGGTAAGTAAGCACTAAAAACATCTCCAAGAATAACTATACCCAAAACTAATGTTGATGTCTGTGGTGACTGGGAATGCATCCGGAACTGAAATGAACAGAGATGGAGCAACACAACCATTGTCGTTGCGGTAAAGCCAGGTTTGTTTGTTTTCCACCATTCTTTGGGTTAGATAACTTGCTCTGGCCATTGCTCGAAACGCTTTGGTTCAGAATTTTCTCCCAGCTTCACAACATAAAAATAGTGTTTTCCAGCGAAACAAAATGAGCAGTGCAAGGGAAATTACTATCGCTACCTTCACCTTTTGGGGGTTTTGTTGCTATCTTCCATTTTGGTAGTTGATTTTCAGTTTCAGTGATGATACGCAGTTGGACAAGGATTCTCCAAATTTTTGTGCCCAGGACAGACAAAATCGTCTGTCCCGAATACCCTGTCTCCCCCTGTACCACTCAGATAGGGAGGGGGTGGGGCTAAATTGGTTGAGTTTGGGAGGGGTAAAAAAAAAAATGGATACGTGGGGGGAGGAAATTGGTTGGGACAGGGAGACAGGTATTCGGGACAGAGGATTTTATTCCAGAAGGATTAGGAACCTTGCGTCATCACGGCATATCAAAAGGAATCCCGGCATATTTCGAAAATTTTTCAAAACTCGATCACCCGGGTGTAATTAGGCTATCCCTTATCTCAGTGTCTAAAATACCCCCACACAAATTAACCTACCGATTAACTCAAAACTAGTTATCGATTAAGCTAACCTAATTACTAATTTAGCTACTTAGCCACCGATTACTTTAGTTCTTCTCAATTTTTTTTCATTTGAGAGGGAGTTAGAAGAAGAAGAAGAAAAAGAAGAAGAAGTTTTTTTTTTAGAAGTTGAGATGGTTGTTTTGAGTGAGATTGAGCGGGGTGAATCTTCTTCTTCTCTTGAAGATGATCATGCTACGAATTCCTCTTACGTTAAAGAAGCCATGGATTGTTGGAACTCTACCATTCTAGCGAAAAGTCATGAACAAGAGTGTTTGGAAGAAAATCAAGAATCAAAGAAGGGAAAGGAAGTGAACTCGACTCCAAATGATCAGGTAGCTCTCTAATTTGAAACCCATTAGCTTGTAATGGTTGATTGACGTATGAAAAATCAAAGTTTGCATGCTTTGAATGTTGCAGTTAGAATATTCGGTAGATCCAGACCATTAGTGGAGCCACCGAATATCCAACTACCATCCGTACATGCACAATAAAGTAACCATTCGGTTGCTCGAAATCTCTTCTAAGCTACCGAATGCATACTCGGTAGACTTCTAAGCTACCAAATGTATACTCGGTGGCTCAAATGGTTACCGATTCATATTGGTTTTTGGTACAGAATATTGGCCAAACCTCATCTATATTCGGTGGCTTAATTAGCTACCGAGTCATTCTTTCCAGTACTACTCGGCAGCTTGTCTTTTTCATCGAGCTACCGATTGTTGTTAGTTTTCCAATTTATTTGACTAATGTTTTCAATCTTCTTTGTAGCTTGTACCCTTTGGGGACCTTCCCGAGGATGATGTTGTTGAATATGATTCATATTTGCGACCCGATACCTCCTCACACTATCTAACTAACTTGGTATGCCTCCTACACTTGTATTTATCTACGATTTTATCCCTTTTGGTTTGGTTTTCTAATTGTTGTGACTTTCTCGTCTAGACATGGAAAGAGAGGGATGATGCAAAGGCTTGGCTTGTGGTTCGCGCAAGAGAGAACATGTGCGTAGTGGTTACCGGTCAACAATCAAGGTGGAATAGGTTTGAAATGATTTGTGAGTGCAGTAGGAAGGATGAGAGTCATGATGCAAAGGGTTATAATCCTATAAAGAAGACCGACAGGATCTACGATACTCATTCAAAGAAGACCGATTGTTCGTTCAAGCTTGTTTATAATCTAGGACGTGATGAATTGTGGAGAATGAAAGTAATGAATGGTTATCACAACCATGATCCTCCGGAAAGTCTTGTTGGGCACGTTGCTTATGCTAAGTTGACTCCACCTCAAATGGATATTGTAAGGGCGATGATGGGCACAAGTACCGGGAATCAAATCCTCACTATGATAAGGGAGCAAGACCCCAACAACTTGTCTACTTTGAATACAATTAAAGCCGCGAAAGCCATGTTTAGTAAGATTGATTGGGATGGTCGATTGATTATGTCTCAATCGGCTTGGTTATGCGAGCAACACAACTACACAATGAGAAGACAAACCATTAACGGGGAAGTGAAACTTATTTTTTTGGTGCATCCGGATATGATTAAACTTGCAAGATGCTTCCACCAATTTTTGTTGATTGACTGCACTTACAAGACCAATAAATACAACATGCCGTTGATCAATATTGCTTGCCACACATCGGACAAACAAAGTTTCACCGTGGCTTGGGGTTTGATGGATAGGGAGATCGAACCAAGTTATGTTTGGATGTTGAACAAGGTGAAGAGTCTTTACAATCCGGGTGAAATTCCAAACGTTTTCGTTACGGACAATGAACAAGCCTTGATGAATGCCATCCAAGAAGTATTTCCTGGTTCCCACAATATTCTTTGCACTTGGCACATCCAGTGTAACATCAGAGCGCGTAGCAGAAAGCGTATTCAACCGAAAAGGCGTCCAAAAGGTGCGGACATTGAATTAGAGGAACGGGAACGTCTTAGTAAACTCACCGATGCACAACGAGAGGAAGAGGACAAAAAGTTTGAGGAGGCGTTTAAGGATGGTCACCGATTATTTTTGATATTTCAAAAAGGATGGGATAAGATTGTTTGGTCTATGACCGAGGCGGAGTATGAGCTGAACCTGGAGGCTTGGATATTCGAGTGGAGTCAGAACCCAAAACACAAGTTGGCAGTAGAGTATTGTCAAAAACAGTGGTTGCCGCTAAAGGAGATGTTTGTCCGTGCATGGACATATGATTATAAAAACTATAAGAACGAGGCAACAAGTGTGGTGGAGGGTCAACATGGGAGACTGAAAAGAATTCTTCAAGGAGGTCAAAATGGGGTTGTGTCGCTCCAACATGGTATTCACGAGTTCACCAAGCGTGATTTGACCAAAATAAAGGCAAAAATGGAGTGGAGTAGGCAAAGATATTTTAAAAAGTACAAAGGTCATCCACTTCTTCGTGGTTTAACTTCTAGAGTGTCGGAATGGGCCATAAAGCACATGATGAGAGACTTTAAGTGGTATATGGAGCACGGTGTGCCGGATGATAATTGCAATTGTAAGACGATGTCGGGGATCGGACTACCTTGTCCGCATAAGCTTGGTAAGTACGTACACAGAATTGATATAAGGGACATTGATCCGTTTTGGAAGCAACTATCTTTCAGTCCAAATCCCTCAAAGAACCCCCAAGTTGCTTTTATGGAAACGCCGTTGTGTCGTCGGATCGCTACAATGTACGACGAGAACGATTTTTCTCAAAAGCAGAACCTCCACGACGACTTGGAGGTGGCAATGCACCCCTTCTTAAATTTAGATGAAGAACCAATGAAGCAAAAGCCACCAGGAAGACCGCCAACCCTTAAACCAAGAAAACTAGAAAGACTGGAGTTGAAGGATATGAAGATTTCGGCCGCAAAGCAGCAGAATTCTTCTGAGTGTGATCCTTCTCTGCATGAGCACACAGAAGCTGACTTTGCACCGGATCCGGTTCCAAAAAAAAGGGGACGACCCATTGTTGACAAGGGAGAATGTTTAAGGCAAGTGAAACCAAAGTCGTCAACAAGGGAGAGTGTTGGTGATGTGTTGGTAACAACTACGGTACGTCCTTCCATTCTCTCTCAACATTATTTAGAAGAACTTCCGGAATGTGTACGAAAGTTTGTTTTAGCAATCGATGATGTTCCACGTGATGGAAATTGTCGTTTTCACGTCGTTGTGGAGCAACTTGGAATACGCCAACAAGTTTTTGTCGACAACCTCACTCCAGTGGGATATACAAGGAAGCAGATGGGAGAGCAACTCCTCAAGGACAAGGAATTCTATATTGGAATGAATTTGGAAGGTAATCGTAGGGATAAATTGAAACAATTCAACGATGATCTTGCCCGTATTAATGGCCGAAAGAATATGAAGACGGTTGTTCCCAAGTATTGGATGCGTATGCCATGGTGTGGATATCTAATTGCGGACTCATTCGATTGCGTTGTCCATTATTTTTCGATTGGGATAGGTCATTGTTCGACTTTTGTACCTACAAAATCGGTTTGTACGGAGGAAAACGTGGGTAGAAGAGTCGTCATAGCGTTTATAGGCCCCGACCATTTCATTGGTTTGAGGTTAAAAGAAGATTGTCCCCTACCTCCCATTGCAGGGTATTCAACCCATTTTCCAGACAACCACTGTAGTGCTTGGATTGAGAAGTATGCGTCCAACATAGAAGATTGGAAGGTTCAACATCCCCTTCCGAGCGGCACGACTGATGTGGAATAAGGTATGTATCTTAGTGTGGATGAATTTTGGGCCTTTTATTGACAATATATCTTGATTAGAGCAAGCTTTTTGGGTTAAATGAAACTTTTACTTGGAACATATTATGGTAAATGCACTTGTTTGGATTTCTGTTCTTATATTCGGTAGCTCCATAATGCTAATTATATACCAGTCGGTAGCTCATACGTATTCTGTCAGTTAAAAAAATTTAAGGAAATCATACTCGGTAGACAATGAAAGCTACCGATTGTATACTCGGCAGATCTTTAGGTTACCGATTATATTGATTTTTGGTACAGGATATTGGTACAGATATTCGGTAAGTATAATTTAACTACCGAGTACATATTCGGTAGCTCTTTTACTAACCCGAGTTACCGAATGGTGCATCACCCAAAGGGAAATACAACCTTATTTCACTACAATTCATCGGAAGTTTCATCTTCTCAATCCCTACTTCTAACCAGACCTTCTAACCTCAGAACTCAGTACTCGGAGATATGTCGGAGCATACGTCTTAAGATACATATAATGTTGTAAATGCTTGAATTCGCCTCCATGTCGTATGTCCCAAAGTACGTTGGTTTGTGCCACCTTGAATCACAAGATAAATAGAAGTTAGTTACAACCTTCAATATTGTATGAACATTGGAAGTGTAAAAATACTCACTTGGTCTTGGATGGAACGAGAGCCATGAGATCGTCTAACCCATTTTTGAATCCGAATATAATCTTTGAAGATCATCTTTAGGTGGTCGAATGCGTCGCTTAAGTCCCTCCATTTACGGCCTTTTGGATGCCCATCTAATTCAACGTGGATTTCTTTAACTCTCTTCCAAAACATTGAGTGGCGTTCTGCTGGTCGTTCAAGGTACACTGGAATAAACGATTTGATAACCATAAGCTCGTCTTCATTGGTGAAACAAATATAATCACCCATTTTTCTTAAAGATAAGTTTTGGTTTTGAGAGGGCAAGATCAGTTTTGGTTGAGTGGAAAAAACGGGTGCAGAAACTAATCTTAAATAGAGGCACCAGCCCCAACGGATACATTTGTCATTAAATTACCGTTGTGGTTGAGAGTTACGAGGTACATTCGGTAGCTTCATATAGTTACCGAATATCTATAAAGTACAAAATTTGAAAGTAAATATATTCGGTAGGCAGTAAAAACATATATACTGCCGAATTTAAATTCGGTAACTCCATAGTGTTACCGATTAGCATGTAAACAGAACTAGTAAGTGGCGTGTGGATCATTGACTAATAGCCAATCGGTGATGAATTTCGTTGAGTGCTTTAGCAGCATCTTCAGAATCCATCCATGTCGAAATCTGCGAGTCCCGTTCCGCTGCCTCCATAGCGTCTTGAAAGCTAATTTCTGAAATTGTTAAAAACAAAACTTTAGTGTGCAAATACACCATGATTGGATCATGATAGAAAACGAGAAGATAATACTCACATCTTCTTCCGAAGTGTGTTCGTCTTGAAATGGAGAACCTATCAGTTGACATATTATACAATGCTCTCTCATACGGCCTTTGATGTAGTCAAATCTATTTGCTAGTTTCTCCCACGTGCGTTCTTTGGTATTCCCGGTGATGTGTTGATAATGAACCCCTACACCCTTCCAAAACGAGACGTAACCAGCATTTGGATGCTTTTTTGTAAAAAATGATGAACGCAGCTACCAACGACCCATCCTCCTCGTCATCCCATTGTGCAATGTTTGTCATTGGTGGATTTTCCATTTCATATAAGTGGTTTGAGCTTACAAAGTTGGGTTATTGGTGTGGCTATTGTTGGGAAGAAGGTTTTTCTTTTATAGAGATATCCCCAAACGACACTATTTTTTGGTAAAAGTGCCTAAAAATTTCCCCAAAAATTTGAATCTTCATATTCGGTAGCTCATTTCCTCACCGAATGTACCTAATTTTCTGAAGTAATTATATTCGGTAGAGTATACTACTAATCGAGCTACCGAGTACTCTAGCCGTTCTGAAAATGTGTACTTTTTTTTCAAAATATATATCCGTTGGGCATTCAACCAAAGCCACCGAGTAGTTGCTATAAATTCAATCTTCCCCAAACACATTTCCTTAAAAAAAAAAAAAATTTGAAAGCCATCCTATCTTGCCTTCTTCCACAATGGCAAGTTCATCTTCAAATAACAAAAGGGTCATTCGATCACCACAACAAATACTTTCTTTGTTACGGAAACCGAAGGAACCTAGCTCAACACCTCCTCCATCATCTCCCCAACCTAACTTCGTTTTAGTCGGTACTCCTCCATCATCTCCCCAACCAAACTTCGTTTTAGTCGGTACTCCTCCATCATCTCCTCTTCCTCGTACACGTTATCGAAACTTCAATCATAAGCTAGTTCATGAATACTTTTATGAGTGTACTCCATCTCAAAAACCATTATCTCCTCCTCCATCAACACGAAATAAAGCTAGTTTTGCTCCGTTTACGTTGGAAGAAGATCTACGTCTTTGTAAAGACGTTATGTTCTATTATGAATTACAAAAAAATCGTGGTAAACAAAACAATAGGTCGAAGTATGTTATATCGAAACCGTGCAAAGACATCAACTGGAACTCCATTTGGAATTATATCGAACAAGACTTCGACCTTCAACCAAAACAATACGTGCGAGATGCAAGAGGCCTGTCAGATCGATGGTGGATCATACACCAAAATGCACGTGATTTTATGCACTTTCGTCGCTTGGTCGGAGCTCAACTTGGGAAAGATGTTACGGAGGATGAAGTATATACTGCGACTTTGAAGGTATGGAAACAAGGGAAAGGTCGAGATTTCGAGTACGAACCACATTATGCCGAACTAAAGAGTTTCCTCCTTCGCTGGAATGTTTGTTGATTTAATTTCAATGTAATCCATTAAGTTGTTAGTTAATGAAATTTTATTTGTCTAAACCAGTAGTGTAACGTATATTCCTTGTAGAACCGAGGGTCATTCCAACTTTTATGGTATGCAATACATACTCGGTAGCAACAAAATGTAACCGAGTAGTGTATCTTCTAACTGAACTTAGGCACTCGGTAGCAACAACAAACAACCGAGTATTGAATTTCATGAGGTTCCATGAGGTTTTTCGTTAGGGGTTTCATGAGGTTTTCGTCATCGTGACCTGCGATCATTTTGAATTTCAAGTGCTCCTTACTTTTCTTATCAGCATTATCTTCTCCTTGACCAGCAGGTTCTTCTTCTTCTTGTTCAATCTGAGTTGTAGGTGCAGGAGCAGCCCTAGCTTGTTTTCTACTAGCTCCACCTCTACCTGCACCACCTCCACTAGAAACACCTCTAATAGAGTTACCTTCAGCACCTGAAGTCCCTGTACTTGGAACACCCATATCTTGACTCCATCTCTCTGCAGCAGCAGCCCTAGAATCCTTTTTAGCAGCCTTAGCAGCAGCCTTAGCAGCAGCAGCCTCCTGTTCTTTTTGTTTGCGGTGTTTAGCGGTCAATTTCGGACCCCCTTTAGTTCGTGCTGGTAGACTTTCCGGAGATTGGATATTTAGATTGTATTGTTCAGGGTTGTCGAATCTTCGCTTTGTTCTAATTTCCTTGGCCCTAATGTATACCAAAGTACAAAACAAAGAAAAGAAAAACTTTGATATCAGGTTCTAAAACAAAGTACAAGTGTCTAGCAACACTCGGTAGTTCATGTAACTACCGAGTAGTGTAAAATGGAAGGCACAAAACACTTACTCATACTCGGTAGCTCGATAAATAAATGAGTTACCGAGTGCTGTTAAACCCTTCGGCAGGACAAAAATACTCTGCAACCAAAAGAACTACCGAGTAAGAAAAATTGTTACTCGGCAGGAGAAGTTGCTACCGATTATAGCTTAAATTTTTTACAGATATGACTTATCATACTCGAGAAGTCAAAAGAGCTGCCGAGGAGAGTATAATCCATAAGCACTCGGTAAGCAAAAGAGCCACCGACTCTGTAAATTTTCATACTCGGTAGCTCTATAAGCTACCGAGTTAGGATGTTCATACATAAACCCTAGTTTTTCAGGGCGAAAAATGAAAACCCTAATTGCTAAATTCATACATAAACCTTGAGAATTACCTCACTGAAACCATTGGATTTGGTGGAACCAATTCTGGTGGAACCACTTCTTTCAATACAGCATTCTCTCTATCATCTCCTTCGAACCAAGTGCGAATTTCTGGGTCGGAGTCGTCTTCTTCGCCTGCAAATTCTCGTTGAATTGAAGGGGTAGTAGAAGAAGATGTTGGACTAGCAGGAGGAGTGGGTTCTTTCTCCTTTCCTTTATTCTTTTTCGGAGCCATTATATCGACGATGAATCGTTATCGAATCGACGTTTAACGACGAATAATCGACGATGAAATCAAATAATTAAGAAGCCACCGAATAGAATTGGGAATATGGGTTGAGAATGGTGGTAAAAGAGAAGATAGGGGCGGAATTGGGTGGTGATAGAGGATGAGAATGGTGGTTGTGGAAGAAAAGGGGAAGGGGAAGGGAAGAGGAGAAGGGGAGGAGAAGAATGAAGTAATTCATTCGGTAGGTTTAGGTTAAAGCATATAGTAAAGGGTAGTACAGACATTTTACTCGGTTGGGAAAGGATACAACAGGTTTTCGCCCACCCATTTAGCCACCCCTTAACGCGTCAAGCTGGATGGGCGAATAACCCAAATATGCCGGGATTCTTTTTGATATGCCGTGATGACGCAAGGATTAGGAATATACTGTAATAATGGTTTTAGAGGCTCGTTTCTTTTTTTGGTTTTCTTGGGGAAATAAAAAAAGGTGAGCGGGGGAAGTGACAAAACGACAGTGGCACTGGCAAGTAATTATTACTCACCGCCTGTTGGGTGTGTTGTTCACTTGCACACGCCAAAAACAACTGTTCAAGAAACATTTGGAGGGGAGGGGTCTTTCTAGGAGAGGTAATGGCGAAATTAAAAGCCAGTGGAAGTTGCATTCAGCACAACAAGATAATGCGTGTGAAATTACTAAATACAAAGTACCGATCAGAATTGACATGAATGTTAAAAGTTATAACCTTCAAGGATTAGAAAATTTCATAAAACTGGATGTAGATGGCAAACATATCATTCATAGGTTGACACCCAGCTCGTACACAAAGGATTACAAAAAAAAGTGAGTTTCCAGAAATCAAAAAGATGACTAATTCATCAGTACCATCACCTAACTAGCTAGACGAGATAGAGGTTAGTTTCATCCTACAAACTACCCTATTGAAGCGCACAACTTCCAGCAAGTCTTTTTGTATAAAAAAAAAACAACTACCAACAAGTCTTTAGAATACTTCATTTGCAGAATTAACTCTCATTTTAAAGCTTTCACATCAAAATTATTCAGCATTATCTTCTTCCACTTTTATAGAGTTCAATCTATCTTCGACAGCTTTCCTGTAAAGAGACAGAACAGTACCAGTATGAGGAAACAAACTATATCAGCGAGGCAGGAATATGAATATAAGTTCTTCATGATGGAAATGGAGGTATAAACTTTACATGTAAGCATCTTTCAGCTCTTTGTTCCTCGGATCAAGCGTCAAACCCTTGTTGAAGGCATCTGCGGCATCCTTGTACCTCTGTGACAAAAAATGCGGAAAAGAAAAGTTGAAAAATGATACTCTATTGTTTACTGGAGAGAAAGGAAATAGAGGGAAGATACATACTTTCTGCATATTGAGCGCCACACCTAACCTATAGTATGCCTTAGGCCATCCAGGACTTTCATACACGCAATTAGTGGCATACTCGAGCGCTCTGACACCGTCACCCAGGCGTGCATAACAGGCACTCATGTTGGAATGTACTGCATGATCTTCTGGAAAAATGACCAAGGCCTATTTGCATTACAAAAAAGAAAAGACAACCACAAAAGTAATCAACATAAAGAGGAAATATGTTGATGATGTCAACTTAGTCTATCAAAAAGTTTCCATGGTCAATCACATAAAAAGTGAGGCTAAAGCTTTTTATAATAAAACTGACAATTTGCCAACACAATTATAATGGTACCTCGGAATATATTACTTTCTATAGGTCCACGCGGTACCAGGAATTCAGATATACTTAGATGTCAAACCAATCAAAAGAGCTAGCACATGACATCCCACACCATAAGCTAGTTTAAGTTTTCATTGTGAAATTGGAGACCATAAAAAGAATGATAAATTATAATTACTATTTACAAAGGAAGATATATAAAAGAAATCGTCATCTACCCACTATATACCCAAATGCTTAAGAGAATGTGAGAACTGAGAACAGTTCAGTGACGAAGAAAAGTTTACCTTTAAACCAATAGAAGAAATAATACCATGCAAAAGACAAATCAAATTACCCAGTTGAGCTCATTCTACACACGATACCATGCAGAAGCATAAAGAATTTGATCAATTGAAAACTACCTCTCTGAACCAATTCACTGCAATAAGATACTGCTCTTCCTGGAATGCATTTTTTCCTTTTGATTTCGCCTGGTTGAATTTCTCCTTCTTATAGACTTCCCTCTGCCAGATATTCCAAATTGTTGATAAATTCACATCAGATTTTGGAATTCCAGCACATTCAAAGTTCTGAATTAGCGGTGTCAGGATGGTTGGTATCAGTGGACCATAACTAGACAAGTCAAACAGGCCCGCCTATCTAGTGACAGCAAAGCCAACCGGGCATGCTCACAACTCAAGCTAGCCCAGCCTAAGCCTGGCTTGTTAGAGAGTGGGGCACACCTGTTGGATAGTAAATTGTCTAAGTACTACAAAGTTTAATATACATCAAAGTATATGTAGCCATCAAAAAGAGCATGAATAAGGTTCCACTATGAAATGATCTAGCCAAAAATTCAATGGCATGCTCCACAAGTAATTGACCAGTTGAGGCAGTAACACCATAGCAAGATTTGTATGAGGTCATGAGCCATCACACGGAGGCCATAGAATGCTGGTAAGACGGCTTATTTCGATGTTAGTAACCAAGCAGTACTGTTGTAGGTTTATAGCAAGTAGGACTGCAAATTTTATGACTCATAGTGGAGGCAAAAAAGAAAGCATAGACTAGAAGGGAAGTCTGCTACAGATCGAGGAACTGGTGAAGGGGAAAGGTGAAGCTGTCAACATTTTTTGACAGTGTATAACGAGCCAGAAATTCGCAAAGTCACCGTGAAAGTAAGAAAATCCATACCTGCGTTTGGTTGGCATCAGAATTCACATGCCTCATTACTCCGGCAACACTCCAATCAGGATAAGTAGGAATGCGGGACGTTACAGGAAAAAGAACCCCAACAATTTGATAATTGCGCTTACTAGCAGCAACTTCTAATGCTGTCACCCCTGCCTGCAAGGCAAATAGAAAAAAAAAACATAGATAGGAGATAAATGTCACACAGCAAAACATTTTCGTACTGGACCAACCATGTTACTTACAGTGTGCCAAGGTTTAAAGAGATTAGGAAATATAAAGTCTGTTCTTTCTTTGGTAGACATAACATAGAACATCCACTATCTGGGGTATATAAGATAGGCTGGGGACGAATACCCAGACATGTTATTAGGGTACAAAATTTATGATGAAGTTGCATTGGGGTGCATGATTATCTATGTGCGGAGACAACACATACTCTCAGAAGATATCAAAAGATGGACAATAATGGAGTTTTATACAGCCGTACATTCGTTTTATAATTTGGATCTGCACCAGCTTCCAGCAAGCGTTTAATGTCATCAACGCGTCCATCCCTTGCTGCAACTGTCAGAGGCGTATTTCCATCATATCCATCATATGATACAGCATTTGGGTCAGCGCCTGCCTATATATGTGAATTGGAAGAAATTGTTAAACGCTCCCGCAAAGAAAAGCTATGAAAGGTGAATGAATGCTTTTACATCAACTTTTGCAATTAAAAATATATTAATTAACTGTAAAACATAAGATCATAGATAATACCCAAAATAAATAAGAAAAAAAACAAGTGCTATAAAGTAAACTCAGTTAGATGTTAGTCAAAGAAGAAAAGATTCTGAACAATATATATATATATATACACTAATGGTAATTGCCACTTCTGGTTTATGAGGGACCAGAAACAGAATACGTGTGCCACCAGAAGGTTTACGAATTTTATACCTGTAGTAAAAGTTCCACACATTCCCATGACTTGATAGAGATTGCCGAAATTAGTGGGCTAACCGTACCCTGATTATGGACAACATTAGACTGCATGGTAAATAAAATTCAATTAAGTTTGACAACAAAGAATCACCAGGTGCCATATGTTGCTCTCCAATGAGATACTGTCCTAATTATTTCTACAAGTGAAATAAACTGCATAAAGTTAAAGAAAGAGAAGGTTGGTAACTTGGTTTATTTTAAGAGTTGAAGCTTAGATTCTAAAGATACGCTACCTTGCAAACAAACAACTATTTAATAGCAGCAGAAAAGCCTAACTTACATTTGCACCGTGAGCCAACAACACTTTAACGGCATCTCGATGACCATTACCAGCAGCAAACTGAAGCGCAGTACCAGTCACAGTTGGAACATCTACGCGAACACCCCTAGAAAGTAACAAGGTTATTATCTTTGTAACACCTGCATACAAAACCTCATAAGAATCGCATGCGTAACTATTAATGATATTCAGAAACATATTAATGATATTCAGACTTCATAACCTACTTTTGAGTCCAGGCACTAGACAGGTCACTACATATTTTCACATGTGTGCTGAACCATTGGATGGCATTTAAAATAATTCACATTGACCTGAACATCTAAATCACAGTGTGAAGTTGAAACAAGGATATTTCTAGACCGCCAAATCTGGATGGCTCACTAGAAGGTCGACCATCCAACAAAGCAAAGACGTCATTTTTAACTATGACATCCGTTTGGTTGACTATGAATTAACTTATCCAAAAGGTTATCTGATCCTAGCATGTAGCTAAGTCTACTAATAAACTGGAGATCCAATACGAGCACAAATAATTTAATTCAGGCAATGATGTTCAATGTATCCAGATAAGTGAAGTTTTTAAAGCAGTCTGAATTAGTTCCAACTAGTAAATTACTTATGAAGTGTGATGTGCAAATGTAATTAATATCCCTATAAAGCTAGCACTAAATTTCAATGTAGGTTGACATGTTTAGACTTAGAGGGCGCAATGAAGTCTACTTTCTAACAGAAGACTGAAAGACCCATCCAAAGAGGAGTACCCATCCTTGCAGCATAATGTAAAGGAGTGTGATTCAAATGATTTGATGCATCAGCAGCGGCACCCTTTTCAAGAAGATATCTAACTGTGTCCAGATGCCCTTTCGGAACTGTGTAATACAAGGGTGTGCAACCTGTAAAATAGATAAAAAAAAAGGGAAGACATATCTATTTAGATGGACAGCAGCTGTATTCAAATTGAGTTAACTAACAAAACATCTAGACAAGACCGATCTGTAATTATAAGGGTATCACCATTAAAAACAATTGAAAAATCAATCTGACATTTAACTGATGAAAAGAAGAGATATAATACCGTCTTTGTCTTTGGAATCCACATCGAGTTTCAATTTCTCAATCAAGTATCTGCAAACTTCTAAACTTCCTCCTCCAGCAGCAGCATGAAGAGATACTCTCCCCTTTACATCTTTAGCCTTTCTAATCGCTTCTGAACTCCAATTCCTTCACCTTTAGCATGATCTAAAGCCAACCCTACAAAACAACTAAACAATTAATCTAAGAAAATAACAAAAAAAAATTAAAAATAGATATATGAATTGTTCTTCTTACTCTTGAAGCGGTTGAGTTTCCCAGTGTAAGCAGCATCAAACAACTCAATATGATCTTCCACTGCTCTATCCATAGCTTGTAGAAACCTTTGATTTTTGAACTGGAAATGAAAAAAAAATCAAAATGAAACGGCAGAAAATTGAAGAAGAAGAGAAAAAGTTTTCCAAAGAGAAAGAAAGAAAGAAAGAAAACGTACCTCCTCCAGTTCTAGAGCTCTCGGTTCTAGCTTTTTTTTTTTCTCTGAGTTGTTCTCCCGACAGCAGCGAAGAGAGATGGGAGGGTTTATGATGATGTGATGGAAATCTTTAATTTTTGTTTTGTTTTGGGGGAAATGAAAAAGTGCCGCGAAGGAAGTGACAATACGACACGGTGGCGTGTAGTTATTACTCACACCACGTGTCAGTTCAGGAAGAGCGGTGTACGGCAGTTTTATCTTTGTAGCGTCCCAGCTGGAAGTGGGTCCAGCACATGCTCACCGGACGGGAATGCCACCCCCCTAACTTAGGACGTTGGTGAGGAGTTTTAATGGCGAGGAAACATTATAAAAAATTTTATCTTAGTATTTAGTCCACTGGGTCTAAATCTGGTACTCCTTCTGTGGTTCAAATTTTTTGATCGACTGTTTGGCATTACCGATCAGCACATCAAAAGATAACCGGATTAGAAAATTTCATGAACTTGATGTACATGTCACTCATAAACCTAGGAATAATTATTAATTTTCGATTTAAAAGGTAAGTCAAAAGATAACCGATATTTATTCATCAGTACAATCACCACGCTAGCTAGATGAAATTGAGGCTAGGTTGATCAAACTTTCACCTACAAACTACCCTATTGAAGCGCACAACTACCTACAAGTCTTCAGAATACTTCATTTAGAATTAGCTATCATTCTAAAGCTTTCATATCCGCATATTCAGCACTATCTTCTTCCACTTTTATAGAGTTCAATCTATCTTCTATAGCTTTCCTGTAAAGAGACAGAACAATATCAATATGAGGAAACAAACTAGATCAGCAAGGCAGGAATATGAATCTAAGTTCTTCATGTTCGAAGTGAAGGTATAAACATTACATGTAAGCATCTTTCAGCTCTTTGTTCCTCGGATCGAAAGTCAAACCCTTGTTAAAGGCATCTGCTGCATCATCGTACCTCTGCTCCAAAAAATGCAGAAAAGAAAAGTTGAAAACTGATACTGTTTACAGGAGAGATAGGGAAATAGAGGAAAGATACGTACTTTTTGTATATTGAACGCCACACCTAACCTATAGTATGCCTTAGGCCATTCAGGCCTTTCTTGCATGCATTTAGTGGCATAGTCAAGCGCATTGATTCCGTCACCCAGGCGCGCATAACAGGCACTCATGTTGGATAGCACTGCATGATCTTTTGGAAAAATGGCCAAGGCCTATTTCCATTACAAAAAAAGACAAAATCACAAAAGTAATCAACATAAGAGGAAATATGTTGATGATGTCAACTCAGTTTATCAAAAGTATCCAAGCTCAATCACGTAAAAGTGAGGCTAAAGCATTTTGTAATACAACTTTGCTAACAACAATCATAATGGTACCTTGTCATATATCATTTCCTATAGGTCCACGCGGTACCAGAAATTCAGATATATTTAGATGTCAAACCAATCAAAAGAGCTAGCACATGACACCCCACACCACAAACTAGTTTAAGTATTCATTGTAAAATTTGCGACCATAATGCAGAAGCGTAAATAAATAAATATCAGTACGAGGAAACAAACTAGATCAGTAAAGCAGGAATATCTAAGTACAAAGGAAAATATATAAACGAAATCATCATCTACACACTATATACTCAAATGCTTAAGAGAATGTGAGAACTGAGAACAGTTCAGTGACGAAGAAAAGGTTACCTTTCAACCAAAAGAAGAAATAATACCGTGCAAAAGACAAATCAGATAACCCAGTTGAACTCATTCTACACACGATACCATGCAGAAGCGTAAAGAATTTCATCAATTGAAAACTACCTCTTTGAACCAATTCACTGCAATACGAAACTGTTCTTCCTGGAATGCATCTTTCCCTTTTGATTTTAGCTGGTTGAATTTCTCCTTCTGAAAGACTTCCCTCTGCCAAATATTTCAAATTGTTGATACCGTTGTCAGGATGGTAGAAATTAGTATCAGTGGACCATAACTAGACAAGTCAAACAGGTCCGCATATCTAGTGACAGCCAAAGCCAGCCGGGAATGCTCACAACTCAAGCTAGCCCAGCCAAAACCTGGCTTGCTAGAGTGGGGCACAGCCGTTGGATAATAAATAGTCCAAGTACTAGAAAGTTTCATATTCAACATCAAAGTATATGTAGCCATCAAAAAGGGCGTGAATAAGGTTCCATTATGAAATGATCTAGCCTAAAATTTGACGGCATGCTCCACAAGTAATTGACCAGCTGAGGCAATAACAATAACAAGACCTGTATGAGGCCATGAGCCATCTCACAGAGGCCATAGAATACTGGTAAGACGGCTTATTCAGATGTTAGTAAACAAGCAGTACTCTTGAAGGTTTGTAGCAAGTAGGACTGCAAATTTTATGACTCATAGTAGAGGCAAAAAAGAAAGCATAGACTAGAAGGAAGTCCGTTACAGATCGAGGAACCGGTGAAGGGGAAAGGTGAAGCTGCCAACAATTTTTGACAATGTATACGAGCCAGAAATTTGCCAAGTCACCGTGATAGTAAGAAAATGAAGCCAAGTTAGACAACACATCAAGCACTTATAAAATCCATACCTGCGTTTGGTTGGCATAAGAATTCACATGCCTCATTAGTCCGGGAACGCTCCAATCAGGATAAGTTGGAATGCGTGACGTCACAGGTAAAAGAACCCCAACAACTTGATGATTGCACTTCATAGCAGCAACTTCTAATGCTGTCAACCCTGCCTGCGAGGGAATAGGAAAAAAAAAATAGATACGAAACTAAATGTCACACAGCAAGACATTTTAGTACTGGACAAACCAGGTTACTTACAGTTCTAATGTATCAAGGTTTAAAGAAGTTGGGAAACATAAAGTCTGTTCTTTCTTCGGTAGACTTAACATAGGTACTATATAGATTATAGACTACAAACATCCACTATCTGGGGTATACAACATAGGCTGGGGACAAATACCCAGACTAGTTATTAGGGTGCAAAATTTATGATGAAGTTGTACGGGGATGCTCGATTATCTATGTGTGGAGACAGCACATACTCTCAGAAGATATCAAAATTTGGACAAAAATGGAGTTTAAATGTTTAATACAGCCATACATTCATTTTATGATTTGGATCTGCACCAGCTTCCAGTAAGCGTTTAATGTCAACTGCGCGTCCATCCCTTGCTGCAACTGTCAGGGGCGTATTTCCATATGATGCAGCATTTGGGTCAGCGCCTGCCTATATATGTGAATAGGAAAAAGTTATTAAATGCACCCGCACAGAAAAGCTATGAAAGGTGAGAGAGAGAGAGAGAGAGAGAGAGAGAGAGAGAGAGAGATTGTGGATATATTCGGAACAATAGCTTACATCTTCCAGAATATAAATATAAATACACACACTAACGGTGATTGCCTCCTCTGGTTTATGAGGGACCAAAAAAGGAATACGTAGTTCCATCAGAAGGTTTAGGAAATTTATACCTGTAGTAAAAGTTCCACACATTGCCATGACTTGATAAAGATTGCCGAAATTAGTGGTCTAAGCATACCCTGACTACTGACAACATTAGGCTGCATGATAAACAAAATTCAATTAAGTTTGACAACAAAGAATCACCAGGTGCTATAAGTTACTCTCCAATGAGATATTGTCCTAATTATTTCTACAAGTAAAATAAACTGCATATTGTTAAAGAAAGAGAAGGTTGGTAACTTGGTTTATTTAAGAGTTGGAGCTTAGATTCTAAAGATCGGCTACCTTGCAAACAAACAACTGTTTAATACCAGCAGAAAAACCTAACTTACATTTGCACCGTGAGCCAACAACAGTTTAACGGCATCTCGATGACCATGACCAGCAGCAAACTGAAGCGCAGTACCAGTCTTAGTTGGAACATCTACGCGAACACCCCTAGAAAGTAACAAGGTTATTATCTTTGTATCACCTGCACACAAAACCTCATAAGAATCGTACGTGTAACTATTTATTAAAATAAATAAATATTACTGGCAGGAAGTTAAGAAACATCTTACTGCTATTCCTAACCTACTTTTGAGGAAGTCCAGGCCCAGAGGCTCTACACAGGTCTACTGAGAACCACATATTTTTGCATGTCTGCTGAACCATCGGATGGCATTTAAAATAATCCACATTGACCTGAACATCTAAATCGCTGTGTAAAGTTGAAACAAGGATATTTCTAGACCGCCAAATCTGGATGGCTCACTAGAAGGTCGACTATTCAACCAAGCAAAGATGTCATTTTTAACTATG
>JAJJMA010146004.1:0-15387 GCA_023529015.1 Papaver nudicaule
GAGAGTTATTATAGAATTTTTTCGAGGAGGATCACTTCTGGTTTACTTGAAACAACTAATATTGCCGCAAAACTTATAAGGTTTAATGAGGTAAACAGTTTCGGTAATTGAATCCTTACCTGCTAAATCTATCCTCTTTTGGCATCATGGTTTGTATATTTATCCATGTCTCCTCTTTGGATATGTTGTTTAAGTCCTTTTTATAAGAGGGGACTGGATAATCATCTACCAAAAACCGCTGGGGAAAGAAGCCAAGTCAATCCCTTCATAAAATATGTTAACAGAGTCTGTACCCAGTCAGTAAGGGGAGAATGCTTTCCACCTAAATCGCCTGCATCAACTTTATATAGTAGATGCTTTTCATATATCCTATGTCTTGTTTTTAGTTCTACTTTCAGCTTTTCTAAACTCAAAATTGCAGGACTTCGTGAGACAAGAATCTCTGTAAATGCTTCAAAATGCATTAAAAGGTTCATGTGGCATTGGTGCCCTTTGCAGCATATACTGAAGCATTTTTATCTCATAATGCAATATGTAAAGTACTCGCTACACTCCATAGGCTAGGAACGGATGTTTTCAAGTACCAAGATACTGACAGTGATCAATATCTCAATGATTAGCCTACTCAAGACACAAAAGATTGGTACAAGGTGCGTACTAGAAATTGTGAGTCATCTTTTTGTTGTTTCTTAACTCTCATTTTTGGAACAATCTCACCGACGTCTTGAGATGGTTTTCTTTGTTAAATGTAGCTGTTGGAGGAGGAAGTAGCAAGCACGTCGAACAAAGTGTTTAAGCTGTTGGAAGATGTATCCCTATGCATCATATATAGACGATTTAAAACGTTACATTGAAATGATGGAAAAGGATTACCCTGCAAGTAGAAAGGAACTCTTGGAACTGGACAACATCGTGCTTTCGTTGTGACCAGTGAGAGTCGTGCAAGTGATTTGCTGTTAAGGTTTCATGATTGTTGTCTATGTTACAAGGTATGCTTATGTAGTTCCTCTTTGTTTTTGAGTTTCCATGAAGCATGTATGACATGAGCTATAGAATTCACTTGGAAGAATATTCCCTATGTACACTCGCGCTGACAACCTTAACATCATTAGTTGTTCTAGGTGTCACGTAATGTTAAATAAAGTTATGTTTGGGCGTGTAAGCCTTTTTGAAATTTCAACAGAACTATAAGAAAAGCCAGGAACCTTCTGTTAGGTAGCTTAGCTAGCTTTGGAACCCATCTTGGATGAAGTTGCTTCTGCAATGCTGAAGCGATACCCAGTAAGGCAAGGTGTTGCTTCACCATGGTTTAAATGCAAGTGGGTAACTGCCATCTCTGTTCATAATCCGTAGTTAAAACTTCTTGAGTTCTTGTACAGAATTTGTTTTGCAACTTTATATACAGTAAGCATTTTTATTGGACATAACTGATCAAGCTTGTGGTCTTTTTATCCCTTCTGAGCTATGCTTGTGAGTTTATTGCACAAGTATTTTGGTGAACTTCCCAGCTTACCTTGTCAATCCTTGCTAATTAGAATACGTGTGCACTCAATTTCAGCTAGCGAGTGGTTCAATTTCAATTTCATTTTGTTTTGCTTGAATTTCACTTATCAGAGAGGTTTAATCCAGTAACTATTGTAGTACTAATTTCAATGTCAATGAAAAAAGGCTAGAGGTTTCTATTGAAAATTTGTGTAGTTTGCTAAATGTGGGAAAGATGTGTTACTATGAATATGCACTTTTACAATTTTAATGTTTGATTTGGTTTGATTAAGGTCATAGTTATTTATACCGGTGACTAACCAATTTTGTCATTTAAAATTATATTCAGGGACAAAAGGCAAGCGACAATTTTTTTTTGGTCATCTTAGAGCTAATATTATGACAAACAAATCTATTATCACTAAATCTTTAGTTCGTGACTAATGTGTTTGGTTGTTAACATAACATGAGTGACAAAAATATTATTTGTCTTGTAATAATTTTGGAGACCAAATGACTTTGTCGTTAAAAAATATATTTAGGGACAAATGTTTTGAGTTGTCGGCAATGTTGTTTTTTGCGACTATATTTTGCCTTTGTCGCTAGAAAATGATCTCGTGACCAAAATAGTTCATCACTATAGAAATATCTGCGACAAAAATAAGTTTAGCCACTGATTTTGGTCGCAAAAATCGTCCCGCCATATGGCGAGAATTTATTTTTTTTCTCTTATTTTAGTGACAATTTTAGAGACCAAAAATACAGTTTGTCGCAAAAAAAAACAATATAGTGATGAAAAAAAAACTCGTCCCTAAATGTTACTTATATTGACAAAATATTCTTGGTCGCTATTTTTTTTGTCACGAAAGCCATGTTTTGTTGTAGTGGCAGTCCAGTTTCAGTTTTTAACTGCTGCCATTGAGGGTCGACTCATGGCAGTCCAGTTTTCTGTTTCAACTGCTGCCAGTGGAGGGTCGACTCCTGGAAGTCCAGTTTCAGTTTCAACTGCTGCCAATGGAGGTTCCACTCCTGACAGTCCAATTTTCAGTTTTAACTGCTGCCAGTGGAGGGTCGACTCCTGGCAGTGTAGTTTCAAATTCAACTGCTGTCTGGAGGCTCGACTCTTAACAACCAGTTTCAGCTCCAACTCAAGTCGGCCGAGTTACATCTGACTGCACACAGTCCAGTCCAGTTCCACCCGCAGCTGATGGAGGTTCAGTTTCAGCACAGACATTGTGACCTAGCTTCGGGGCGACATTTATGACATATGAATATTGCTTAGAGATAGTACTTACCACAGCAGCAAGGACGAATCACAGTTGGGGGCGTCTTTGAAGTTTCCTCCACATATTATGGAAGCAAGCAACGTTTTCTCTATAACAATGATTTTTCGCACTTAGGGGCGAATTACATCATCAAACGACAAACATAAGAAAATACTGAATTTCTTAACCCCCAACAAGTTGGAGGTTAAGAGGGGGCGATGTTTGTACCATGGCTAAAATTGCCACAGTTTGGACCAGATTACCCTTTTTGGACACCGCCTAGCTGTAAGCTCAAACTGCCAGCCCAGTTAGCCAACCTGCCATTCATCCTGCCAGCCCAATCCAGCAGGCCATATTGTCAACATTCAATGGAGGGAAGTCAACCGCTGGTCAAAGGTGGTTAAAGTCAACCGTCGACCGGAGTCGGTCGAAGTCGGTCGCTGGTCAAGGAGGGTCGAAATCAACTGTTGACCGAATTTGGTCAAAGTCAACCGTCGGTCAAAGTTGGTCAAAGTCAACTGTCAGTCAAGTCAACTATTCCGTACAGACTGGGCCAGAACCACTTTTGGAGAGCTAGAGGAAGGTTCCAGAAGTTTCCAGAAGCCTTGCTGCCCAAGTTACTTGTAGAATCATAATTAGGGTAGAATTCATATTTTGTAACTGTATATATAGAGGGGACAGAAACCAAGGAAGGGATCCCAATTCCTCCACACAGAAATCAGCCACAAGATGACAACCCTAGAAATCTGTCCCCTCCTCTCCAAAACCCTAAACTCATTGTATCATGATAATCAATAAAGAATCGCTCCCGAAGGGGATTCGCCCGTGGATGTAGGCACAACAGTGTCGAACCACGTAAAATCTGTGTCTTATTTATTTTCCTGTTTATGCATGTTTTACATCATCATCTTCAATATTCGTGATTTGTATGAGAATTTATTCCCGTACAATCATGGTCACAGTTAGATAAGGTCTTTGAAGAGAGACCATTGAGTGTGAATGGACATATGCTGATTGTTCACGACTACGCACCATCTGTAATTTACCAGGAATTAGAATGGGATAAACATTGCTTTTGGATACAAATTAAATTCATGCTCCCAGAGCATATAAACCAGAAGGTGGTTAAGGAAATTGGGGAAACCATGGGAACAGTCATTGCAATTGAACCAAAAACAGGGCTGCCCCTACTGGTGAATTTTTCAAAGTCTACTTACTTTTGAGTCTCACTAAGCCTTTGAGGAGAGGTATACTTGTGCCACAACTGCTGGGATCACAAGGTCTTTCTATGAAAAGCAGGCGCACAAGGTTTGTAAGGATTGTTATGTTATTAAGCACTGTCGCAATAAGTGTAGTAAGATGGCGTCTAAGTTGGAAGCAATGCACACTAAACCTTTGCTTCTTAAGAACATGACCATTTCAAAGAAGGTATCTCAAATGCCTTTGAGAAGCAACATACCAGTTTCAAAGCAAGTTGTCAGAAAGAGTGGAAGAGCAGCTGCGTTTGTCCCACCAATAGATGGAACAGAAGGTGAATGACGACACATCTGCTAGGCTTGGCAAAAGACAAAGAAGTACCAATGTCCCTATTTCTACCCATATTCAAGCCAATTCCGCTAATGATATCTATGATGATGATTTTCCTATGGAGTCAGCAGCAATGCAAGTAGCCGCTATGGATGCTAATCAATTTGTTGATATAGCTAAACATTCTGATGGATTAACCAAGGAGAAAATGGTACATTTTTTGAACTCTGTTAATTACTCTTCTTTCTATATCACTACTAATCATTGGTGTTTTATTTGGTTCACAGTCTATCGATCAAGTGAATTCATTTTTAATTACTCTTTTTCGTTCCATCGTTATACAGAGTATAATCATTTCTTAGTCTGCATCGAGCATAGTTCAGTGGAACTGTGTTGGAACTTTCCATACAGAGTTAGTAAAACTATTGTAATTTTGCACTCGGTTTTCATTTACATACGTATATATCTTTATTTTCTGCTGTCACTATCTCCCCCCTCTTTAAGGCGTTTAACAGAAACCATCAAAACATACCCGACATGACACCGGAACAGATTTCAGCCGTTTGATTTACTGACGTCAAAATTCGACCGTCGGATCTCAGAAATTGGTTAACCAATTTTGGTTCGCGCACATACAATTTCGTTCGCGCATATTTCAATCTCAGCCGTTAATACACTAATACTTCCACCATTAGATCTGTCCTATAAACACTACCAGTAGAAAACGAAAGTGTCGATTCTCTCTTCTTTCCGACAACTTTCTAGGGCAAAATCAATTCGATTGAATGTCCGATCAAATTAATTTGATTTTGCCCTCGATTAGATTTTTCCCTACAACCTTAATTTCTATCGAACGATAAATACAACCACAAATAGCTGAACCATTACAACCAAATCCATCATCATCATGAGGTAGTTCATTGTACCAACAACAAAGTTGGAGAAGTGTTAAGCCTAAACCAAACCCAGGGTTTTGTGTCCTTCGAAGCCTGTATTGAGTACACTTTAAGGATTGAAATGGTTGGTTACAAGGTGAATCCAAAATTCACTGCTATTTTTATGAATTTCATATAACTCAAATATGTACTCTAAGTGTTTGTACAAATTACACACTAATTTTCGGTTGAATAATGTGTTTCTCTTAATTTTCCGCCTCATACAGTATGTTTTCACTCTTGCCTTTGATTTATAGAATAAGTAAGTGCAAGATAAGGTTTCAAATTTCCAGCAACGTCAAAGTCCAAGAATAGCTCGACAACGAGAGCTAGCTGAGACCGAGAAAGATAAATTAACATGTACCCTTTCACATTCTCCTGAATTCTAAACTGATTTGTGAGTTTGATTGGTAATACATAGTACATTTATAATTTGCATTTGTTAATTTGGTTTGTTGGTGTTGTCAAGGGTGAACACAGTACGATAGAGATGGACATCCCAAATAGAGAGCTTAGGTTAGAAGTGCGCCAAAGCCCAAGAAATTTTGGTCAACAAGTTCAGCGCCGAGAAGAAGAAGAAGTCCAGAGTCGAGATGAGCATGGTGCAGAGGCATCACAAAAGAGAAAAGGGCAAGGCGATGGCGCCTTACCAGGTATTTGCTTTCCCCTAAATGTTATTGCTTTTCTTATGATACAGAACACTTTTTGTGCTTAAAGATGTTTCCGATCCATGTTAAAACTCTATACTTTAGCTAAGGGTCCTCAGGATTTTCACTTAAACTACCTAATACTAATGGGGGAGATATGATGCGTGTGTTGCCAGTTTTCTTCGAGCTTTCTTCTTTATTCAAGTTACATCACAGCTGGATTTCTATGTTCATGTCAGGAGTATGAACCAGGATATAGTTAGGTTCCCTTTCGTAGACATGTTGGAAGCCAAATGAATTCAGTAAGAGCATTTGGGGGAAAAAAAGTGGATTTGTTTGTTACATTTGATATTTTTCTATATAAGTTGAGAAGATTTTTTGTGCTGATAGTAATAGAAGTTGGGAAACAGTAAGGATACTTTTTCAACAAAAAAAAACAACTAGCGAACGATATGAACACCGTCCACTCCAACTTAGATCACCTTGGCCACTCCAATTTTTCAAGATTGCTACAAGCGTACCAAATTGCTTTAAATCCATCGTGCATTTACGAGGGCTCATCCATGATTTCTCTTTCGAAGGGAAAGAAAGGTGGTCATTAATCAGATGGTGGTGTTGTTGATCTTGGCATACTATCAGACCAACTCTTAGATACAAGAGAGGATATGACATTCTTTGCCAACACATGAGTTCCTGAGGTCAAAGTTCTAGGAATAGTATGAAAAAGAAGATTTAAAAAACCTTCATATTTCCATCTGTGAGTCTGTGACTTGATTCTCCCTTGAAAACCCGACTAAGTACGCTGATTGTCAAATGTATGTATAAAAAACTAACTTTATACAAATTCCTAACAAACTAATTTTGTTTCAACAATGTATTTCTCTAAATTTGGCGCCTCATACAATATTGTGATAGTGTATTGATTCAATTTTGCCTCTGATTTATAGATGAAATCAGTACAAGACAAGGTTCCAAATTTCTCGGCGCGTCGGAGTCCAAGAATAGCTCAACAACCAGAGCTAGCTGAGACCGAGAATGATAAACACCGACGTCGGAGTCATGTGATACTGTTGATTGATATACTATTATATTACTTATTTGTTTATTTTACCATATATATTGCATTCATGTCATATTGTTTTGAAAATGATTTTTCCAACGTGCAACGCACGTGCATTCAACTTGTTCCTTTAGTGGAAACAAACGGGGTAGGGTATTCTAAGGTGTTTCGGATAGATCATGCTGTTAGTTTGCATCATGCTTTAGGGGTTGGTACTACTGTCAGTATTTTGCATTGTACTACTGTCCGTATATCGCATCGTAATTCTGCTCCTATTTACTACACAGATTGCATACAAATTGGAGCATTTGCACTGTATACTCCAGTATTTTGCCGTCTTGCATACTCCAGTATCTTGCCGTCTGTTATTATTTACCTGCATGATAGTAGTTCACCGTATGTCAGATACTCACACTCACTGTGCACTGAGAGTCGACAGTCAGGTCTTATAGCGGTAAACTGTAGTATCATCCCTAGAAATAGTGTAAATTTTGCACCTTTGCATCTATACGTTAGGTATCATAATCATCCAGTTGCATTGTTGTGTTGCTCTAAATGCTTGCATGAGAATTTTCACGTACAGTATATTAATTTAGGTACTGTATTAATTCTTAATTATGTGCAGTAATTTTTTACTAATAGTAATGTAAAAATCGGAATATTCTCTCTCCACTTTCTCTCTATTTTTCCCCAACGAAAAACCCAACCCCGGTGCCCTCTTTTCTACTCACATCGGCTCCATATGGAGCAGATCTGCACCCCCCCCCCCCTTACCATTTCGTCTGTTTAGTTCTTCTTTTACATTCTGATGTTGTTTGTAATCTTTTCTTTGTTAATTTAGTTTTCTGTTTCATTAGTTTAGATCCAGATCTGATTTATCCTTTGAGGAATAACTATTCTAGTTGTTCTTATGGGGCTTTCACTAGATCATATCCTGCTGGTGTTTGTATTGTGGGTGTGGTGATTTGTGTGATTTGCACTCATCGGCGTTTTTCTCCGGCAGGTTCATGAGTTTGAAAAAACTCAAGATGTTTCTACCAGAGATTTAGGTCGTCTTCTGAGTGAGTTGTATCTCTGTACAGGGATGATGTGTGTTCTTAGGCAGCTAAGAAATCAGTGCGTATCTCCTTGTCCAGCACTGTCTTTTGAGTGTAATGAATCAACATCTATTATATCTTTAGCTTCATCAACTCCTAGTGTTTGCAATATGGAAATTTTCTCTGTTGATGGCTTTGTTCGGATCTTAGTTTGCAGTGGAAGTGAAATAATAGTGATTTCCAGTGACCATTTTCTTCATGACAGGTTTCTCCGGCAGGTACAAGAATTTGAAGAAATTCAAGATCTTGTTTTATCGACTAGGGAAGCTACCTGTTTTGTAACCAGTGATTGTTACCTCCGGCGGGTACTTGGTTTGCCAACTAGGGTTAGCGATTTCCTAAATCATGTGATTGTGATTGTATCTTTGTTTGTTTGGTTTGTTTATGATCTAATGTTTATTAGATCAATCATTAAAATGTTCTACCGGGTTGTGGATCAATCTTCAACGATCCAAACTCACCTGCATGTATGCAGGATGTTAGTTTTAGAGTTACTGTTACCGATCAATGACTTAGTCATTGATAATGGATTCTGGTCACTACAAGATTCGGGTTACTTAGGGATTTTGGCTACTGATCACTTCACTTTGTGTCTGTCCTGTAACTTCCAGGGTTAACCCCTGCTTTATCTATTAAAAAAAAAAAGTGCATTGTAATTTTTGTGACTAGCCAGTTGGTTATTTTAGTTTTAGTAAAGTACTCATATCATATAGATATTATACTTTGCATTTTTGTTCTAGGAAGTACATAGCATTCATGAAGATATTATCATGGAACGTTCAAGGGTTCAAATCCCAAACCACTAGGGATCATCTTAAGAGCATAATTAGGACTCAAAATTTGGACATTGTTTTAATGTGTGAGACCAAGCTTAGTGAAGTTCATTGTAAACCTTTACTAGCTTGATACCAATTCCCCAATACTGTATATCTAGAACCAGTAGGTTTGTCTGGTGGATTAGTATTTTTGTGGAAAGATGGTTTCATCTTTGAGATTGTTAGAGCTGAAGATAACATGTTTCATGTTCTTATTCAATCGGATCTTAGCAAACCGGAATGGTTGTTAACCTGCATGTATGGTTATACAAATTATCATTAAAAAAAATAATCAATGGTCATACGTTAAGGATTTGGGAGCTCAGGTTGATCAACCATGGGTCTTACTGGGAGATTTGAACTTTCATATTACAGATGACTTGACTAATACTTCTTCTTTCATTGATGGTTGGGTTAATTCTGTAGTTCAGCAGTGTGGATTGGAGGATATTGGCTATATTGGTAGTGATTATACCTGGACTAGCAATAACATTGGTACATGAATCAGAAGATCAAGAATTGATTATGCTTTGGGGAATGGAGAATGGAGTTGTAATTTTCCAAACTCAAAAGTATATCACCTCACTCAGGTTGGCAGTGATCATTGCCCAATATTGTTCGTTGTTGATTCTCCTTTGCCACATTGTTGGAAACCATTCAAATTTTTCTTCAGTTGGTTGTCTGATAATACATGTGGTGAGACTATTCAGAACGCATGGTCTTCTCAGTTAACCGGTTCACCAGCTCAACAGTTAATTACAAGGCTCAAGATCACCAGACATGAGTTATCAAAATGGAATAAACTCCACTTTGGGAACATTGATCATCAGATAGTTACACTGGAGGTTGAGTTAGACAGTTTGCAAAATCAATCACATTCGGTTGCTTCACACAATCAGGTCGAATAACTGGGGAGCTCAACAGGTGGAACAAAATACAACATGACTTTTATCGTCAGAAGTCAAGAGATACTTTTCTGAAAGATATGGACAACAATACAAAATATTTCCATATCATTACCAATAGGAGAAAGGATAGGAATAACATTGATTCCATGCAAGACTCCAATGGTACTTGGTTAACAAGTAGAGATCAAATTGCTTCTCATCTCACTCAGCATTTCAGAGGTATCAGTACCACTAATAACCCTATTTTTATTGAAATTGCTTTTAATGTTATTCCATCTGTGATAACAAAAGAAGAGAATAGGGTTCTTCTCAGAATGCCAGATATTGAAGAAATTCATAAAACCCTAAAGAGCATGGAGAATTGGAGTGTTCCAGGTCCCGAAGGGTTTCAAGCGGGTTTCTACAAGTCACAATGGCATATTGTTGGTGAGGATGTTTGTAAAATGGTGAAAAGAATCTTCGAAAGTAGGAAAATGCCTAAACAGGTGAACAAGACCTTTATTTCGCTCATTCCTAAGAAGAAGAAACCTTTGACACCTGCAGACTATATGCCTATTGGTTTATGCAATACTTCATACAAAATGATTTCCAAGATACTAGTTAACAGGATGAAGCCCTTGATAAATAAGATTATTTCTCCGTATCAAGCTGCTTATGTTTCCGGAAGACTTATCAGTGACAACACAGTCATTGCTCAGGAAATTATTCACTCCATGAAGAAGAAGAGGGGTACTTATGGATGGTTTGCTCTCAAACTTGATATGAGTAAGGCATTTGATAGGTTAGAGTGGCCCTTTCTAATTAAAGTGTTGAAGTATTTCGGTTTTGCAGATGAGTGGTGTGACCTTATTTACCAATGTGTCAGCACCACCACCCTCTCAGTTATGCTTAATGGTTCACCGTGTGAGGATTTTCATCCCACAAGAGGTATTCGACAGGGAGATACTCTATCTCCTTATTTATTCATCTTGTCTATGGAATTTTTTCCCAGGAAACTCATAGAAGCTCAGGACAATGGTTTCATTCCAGGTATTCGTGGTGGCAAATGCGCCAGCCATTAATCATGTGCTCTTTGCGGATGATTGCCTGACCTTTACTCAAACATCACTCGGTTCAGTTTATCATCTTCTCAACATTTTAGAAGATTTTAGTTCTCTTTCTGGTCAAGTAATTAACTTTGAAAAATTTGTTGTTCATTTTAGTAAGAAGATAGAAGAGGAAACGGCAACAGCGCTCACTGAGATTCTTGGTGTCAGAGTTATGAGTTCCAAAGAGAAATATTTGGGATCTCCATTACTCTTGGTCACTCAAAACAGGAGGCATTTAAGGAAATCAGAGATAATTTTGATAGAAGGTTATCAAGTTGGAGTTCAAGAACATTAACTCAAGCAGCGAGAACTACTATAGTAAAACATGTGCTTGATTCGTTACCAGTTTATCAGATGGGTACTTTCTTGCTACCTAAAGATCTTCTCAAGGTTCTTACTTCTATTGAACGAAGATTTTGGTGGGGGCATAAATCCAATCAAGGGGCGTGTCTCACAGGGTTGCACAACTTCTGTAAGCCAAAGCATGTTGGAGGTTTAGCATTCAGGGATTTGGAACTTCTCAATATTTCATTGCTCACCAAGTTAGCATGGAGAGTTTGCACTCAAAAAGAAGATATTTGGGTACAACTACTTCAAGCCAAATACTTCCCAAGTAGTAATCTTATTCATAACTATACTTCTCCTTCGGATATCTCTTGGTTATGGAAAGGAATTGAAGAAGGTTTGCAAGTGGTAAGAAGAAATGTGTTTATGGAAGTAAATAATGGGAAAAACTACCTTTATATGGTTGGATAGGTGGATCGTTGGTGTACATACACCACCGGTGAGTATTAGCCCTCAGGCACATAACTACATCTATGTTAGTGAGCTTCTTATGCCAAATTCCAATGTCTGGAACACGAACCTGATAAACATGTTATTTGATCCACAAACAGCTGCTAGAATTCAGTCCATGTACATGGACTTAAGCAAAGACGATACCTTGGTTTGGATGCCGAATAAACATGGAACTTTCATCGTAAAGAGTACATATAACAGTTTAGTCAATAGACGAACAATTAATCAGGTAGATGACGTTGACAGTAAAGTCTGGAAGAGGCTGTGGGGTTGTCAGGCTGCTCACAGGGTAAAGCTTTCTGTTTGGAAAAGCATAAAAGGAATCGTTCCAACAAGATCCAGGCTTGCAAGGCACATACCAGGTGTAGTAAATGAGTGTGGTGTTTGTGCAGGCCATCCAGAAACTCTCGGGCATTTTGTCTTCAACTGTGCTCATGCTATAAGAGTATGGAGAAGTTACCGGATTAGTATAGCGATGGTACAAGGTACATTTCAGATAGTCAAAAACTGGATGTTGAGTTGGTTTGGAGGTGCAGACGGGACTGGGGAGACTCTAACTGACATCGATTTGCATCTACGAATGTCAGTTGGCTACTATGGAAGGAGCGATGTGATTGTGTCCACCAGGGCATCATTCCTTCCACAATTAGTACAAGAAGAAGAGCGAGCTTCTACTTAGATGCGAGTTCAGGACAGTTAGCTAGGCACAGTGTATTACACACCAGGAATGCATTACTGACCACTAACTCTGCATTAGCCTTACCTATCTCTAACTGGCAACCTCCTCCTATAGGGTGTCTTAAAATAAATGTGGATTGTTCATATGATGAGTTAACTAATGAGATGGTCACTGGCCTCGTTATTCGTTGTAATGCAGGTGGAGGGCAAGGGATCAAGGGAACTTAGTGGGAGAAAGCGTTAAGCATTGAGGAAGGGGAGTGCAGAGCTGTGAAAGTGGCGCTACTATGGGCACAAGGAAGGGGTCTGCACAACATACAAGTAAAAGCCGATGTGAAGGTGGTGATTCAAGCCATCAATGACGGTTTTCCCACATCCCATTGGGACAATCGTAATATCATTAAAGAAATAAAGCACTTGACTTTAGGATTTCCATATTGTCAATTTAATTTTGTTAGTAGAGACGACAATCAAGTCGTCGACTCTATCTCAAAGTTTATTAGGCACAGTAAGATTTATCTAGAAGCGTGAAAAATGAGGGGTACCGAAATACGACCAAATTTTCGTTTGGGCTCGTGAGTCTTATGGTTAGGTTTGGACGATCTCAAAAATCAATATCCAAACCTAGATAACCGGAGTTGTGATATAGGGATCAACTCGACAAAGACAAGTCTTTGGAGTAAACTCGACGGTTATGGATAACGTACTTCTTGTGTTTGCTTTTAATTATATGTCAGAGTTTATATAATTGCGGAAAGGAAAAGCACACAAGACACCAGAACGTTTTTTTAACGAGGAAACTACCTTGTAGAAAAACCTCGGGACCTCGTCCAGATTGAACACCGCCCAGTACAAACTGACTACAAACGCTAGCCTACTGTAAGACTTCGGTTTGGGATGTAGCAGAGACCAACTCAAGCCTTCCAAGCGAATTGGCTACTGTCGTACTCCTTACGTCTCTAGATCCCCCACAGATCGTCACGCACTTGATTCCCCCAGCTGACGTCCTTTACAGGCCTAGGAGTTACTTTGACCGCTGTCAAAGGCTTGTGTCAGCAATACTGGCTTTGCAACCTAATTGTTGACGTATGATCTAACTGTCCTCTATCAGTTTATCATACACAAGTTGACTTCCTTCGGATTGCTCCAGGTCATACGGAAATTTACTTCACAAATCAGGGCTGACAAGCAAACCGAGTAAGCTATGCCCAATTTGTCTCTACCTCAGTTGTACATGAAGAATCAGTTAAGAAACTGTTTTTACCTGGAAAAACAATGTACCGTCTCTGGGTACTTTCGTAGTGCTCGGAGATCAAAGTCGAACAAGACAAGCCTAAACCAAGGATGGCCGTTCCCGTCTTGCTTCGGTCACAGAGAGGATAGAGGTTGGTCTAGGGAGGGAAACAGCGAAGAAACTTGAGATCAGGTTGAGGATGTGTTTTGGGTGTAAGAGTTCAAGATCTCCGTCGTGAAGTCGACTGGAAATCTCCAAGGCTAGAAACGTGTTTCGATTCTCAGGTGTTTTCTCTGAGGCTCTGGTTGTTTCTGGATTGTGTGTTCTAGGTGTTCTGAACGTTCGTAATGTTCTGCCTTGGAAGATAGAGGAAGCCTCTATTTATAGTTTGAACTCACCCTGATCTCTCGACAGAGAAGGTGGAAGTCGTGGAAGAGTGGAGGACATGCGTTGGTTTCCGTAACTGCCTGAGTCGTGTGGAACATGCCCACTCGCGCCATCTTCTCGTAATTGTCCACTATCTCCATCAGTTTCTTTCAACTGCCGTAGACCGCCAGACCAATACCCCTAAAGTTATCCCCTCGTGTGATGTTTTGATGTCTCGAGCGAGTGATACGCGGATATTGCGTAATTGAGTTGAGTAGAGTAGAGTCGTACGACTAATTGTCGTGACCAACATGAGTGTAGTGCCTCCGGGACAGGAGTATAGGAGTGGCCTTGGCTGTTTGGCCAAGGCCATGAGTGTTTGAATGCGCCTTGGTGCTAATAATGGTGGTGCCATGGCTCTTGGTGCCACGGCCTTGGCCTTTGGCCAAGGCCAACCTGTTGTGGCGCCATGGACTATGGCGCCACAGCCTTGGCTTTAGCCAAGGCCAATCTTAGACGCGCTTTGGCGTTAGTCGTGTTAAGGTGGCGCCAGGGCTTATGGCGCCACGGCCTTGGCTTCTGGCCAAGGTCCACTTGTTGTGGCGCCATGGACTATGGCGCCCGGCCTTGGCCTCTGGCCAAGGCCAGCCTGTTGACGGCTATGCTTCTCGTTATGGTCTTGGCCTTTGGCCAGACTAAGTAGGTTTGTGGCGTTTTACGCCATGGCCTTGGCCTCTTGGCCAAGGCTAATTTTTGCGGATCCATGGTGGCTTCATGGTTTGTGGTGCCATGCTATGTGGCGTTTATGGCTTTGGCATCTGGCCAAGGTCGACTTTGGACAGCATGTGCCTTAGTCGTGGTGTGAGTGCTTATGCTACAATACACTTGAGGTCATGGCGTGTTTATCCATGGTATGCTAGACCATCCTGAACTTGGGATTAGGTCCGCTTAGGCTTGTTTAGGCTGGTGTATGCTTCTCAGAGAGCTCTGGACCGGCCTGGAGCTTCAATATTTCCGAGGTTTGCACCAAGACTCGTATGTTGAGTCGTATTTAAGAGGAAATCCATGAGGATACGTCTCTGTTGATTCTTCACCGTGTACCATCAAGCGAGACCTGGCTCTGAGCATATCAATGGGTTTAATATGTTGGTGAGATCATTAGTACTGCTCTATGATATTACCCTCCCCACCGGAGTTATAAGAGAGAGCTCATAGAGAGTTTATTCGGCTCATGGAATGGGTTGCACTCTGAGCTATAGAGATGAGCCTGAATAGGCGATTGCTTTTAATAAGACATGGTTTCGAGAGTGTTTTGACAATCTTGTCCCTCTCTCATTTTTTCACCATCTACAGAAAGTCCCCTGGTTAGTGTGGAACATAAATGTTTCATGCTAAGCACTCAGATGGTGATGTTATCTTTCGAGGGTTTTAGTGTTCTCCCTTATCATCGTTTTTTTTTTTTTTTTTTTTTTTTTTTTTTTTTTTTT
>JAJJMA010146019.1:0-35266 GCA_023529015.1 Papaver nudicaule
TTTTCTTGAGCCATCCCAGGACGCCAGAGATTGATGCAAAATTACTCCTGTGACCTCCTCGCCAAAAACCACCATCAACATTAAGTCCCCTGCGCAGCATGGAACCTTGAGTGTTCCAGGGTGAGCACCAAGTTGATGGGCCAGCTACATCCGCATAGAAGTCTTATCCACTAGCATAAAGTCCAAACGGGGCCTAAGGCCAACCCCATTCAAGCAGGAATCCTAACTAGGTTAGGACTCCCAAACCGTGCGTGATATGTAGGTATACATATATACCTCACGCAGACTTAAAAAAAAACGTGAATATTATCTCCCTTTGCTTGTTCTCCCCTTTTTCTACAGATACAGTATTTTGTAGATTGAAAAATCATGATGACTGACACTGAATCCCATAGTTCTTCTCGTGCCATTGATGAAATTACCTCCACCATTGTCGTGAAAGAGCTCCCTCATGTTAATGATGAATTTGAAAGTCGCCTGGCCAATTTAGCACAAGCTGCAGTTTCTCGGGACCAAGCTACGATTCTCCCAGGGAATCTTAATGCTCCAATGGCTATTACTCCATCACGTGTAGCTCGCTTTCGTATGCAAAGAGGTGACTTTAGTGCTTCCAGTATCGTTTTTCGTTCTATGCAGAAACAAATCAACTCTTGGTCCATGTATCTTCAGAATACACTTGACATTCCAGGTATTAAGAACATCTTTGAGCAGGCTGGAATCTTTCATGCTGTAAAGAGTTCAGATAGTTCCTTTGTAATCAGAGATAAATGTGCTTTAGTTGCTTTTATGTCCCGCTGGTGTAGTGGTACAAACTCCTTCATACTGGCGTGGGGAGAACTTGTAATCACTCTGGAAGACGTAGCAGCGTTATTGAGACTCCCAATTTATGGAGAACTCAGAGTTAGCTTGAGTGCAGATGAAAGAAACGTACAAACCCAGTTAATCATCATTGTTGAAACCCTGAACAAACATGGCGATGCATATGCTTCATGGATGATGCACTGGACCAAAGCCAGTAATATTGGTGCTTCGGTATTGTCAATTGCTGCATTTCTTCTGCTCTAGTTATCAAAAGACGTCTTTGAAGATATTTATGAATACAAGAAGTTGAAGGCCGAACTCATTCCGTATGCCATAAAACTGGCACAAGGTACTCCTGTTCCCATTGGCTCTTTATTCCTTGGTACTTTATATACCCATCTTTCCACTTTGTTAGCAAATATGACATTGTTGAATGGTGCTGCAAAGGTTGAGACATTTGTATCAACGAATTTTGTGCAAGCTTGGTTGTATGAGCATTACCCTGGTTATGCTCCAAAAGGATCTGCCAAAGATAAACATTTGTCAGACCAGGCTCGTATTGTCCGTTGGATGAATAAGCCTGTCTCGAAGGACTTTCTTGTATTCATGGATGACGAGGCAGCAGTGGTCTTTCGTCCATGGACCTCGATCCCTGCAGGCGTAGCTCAGCTTCGCTCATTTGGTTCAAATACCATTCCAGCGAAGATTCTTTCTGTAGACGACGACCTTACTGATGAAGAACAAGTTTTCATGATAAGTAGTTGCAGCGGGCACGTCCTTGGCATCAGTGACTCAGGAGCATACGTAGTCAGAGCATATAACGTCGACAGGGGAGCTCGTCAAATGGGTTTTGATCATGATGTCCCATCGCAGCGAGGTCCTCCTCCACAGAATATGAAAGAATATCGTACCAGATTGCTTAGCCCAGTATCCTTTCTCTCAGGAGAAAGAGTGCCATCCGTCACTGAAGCAGGTAGGCGGTTCTGGGATGACCAGGTACAATTGTATAGGAATTTCATGGCTTCCCCGAAAGAAGCACGGGCAGTTCCCTCCAAAGAAGACTTGGAAGCGTTCTCCCTGCTCAAATATATCACTCTTAAGCGAAAAATAGGAGACATGAATGATTTGGTAATTACCTTGAACTTTTAAATGCTTGTGTGAGCTTTTGTATGATGATTTTGACGCTTTATCACCATATTTTGTGCAGCAACGTTCGTCGCCTAATTCAAAGCTCGCCAGTCCCGCAACACAAATGTCTTTGTCTCTTGGTAGTCATCTTTCGGGAGAATTATCGCTCCTCCAAGGGAAGAACAGCTCTATGATGAACCTCTTAGATGCTAAACAAGTCCCCAATCTTAGTACACAAGATTGGGTGAAGGTAAGATCCCGTTCCATTGCCCATATTTTTACTTTAGTGTGAAAGTAAAATTTCCCGTCAGATTTTCCTGTTTTGTGTCACGTCACGGGAATGGCCGTAGAATCTTCATCCGATGGTGGATTTCGATGGTTGACCCCAATTTAGAAAGAGGACTTCAGTAGCTTTCACCTCGAAAAAGAAAATCTGAATTTCATGCATTTTTGCTCGTTATTTCATGTGCTACAGTGTGACGCCACGTCCAGTAATGTCGCAGTCTGTATGCTGTTTAGTAAAAAAATCATTCCGGACCGTAGGTTGCTCCAAAAATTAAGCCCTTTTAGGACGTGACAGTAGACATTCATACGAACAACTCTCGTGAAGAAAGTTTCTTCATATCTCTTACTGATTTGTACAGATTTTGAGATTTTCACCGTTCTTCGTAAGAATTCAGATGTCAGAAAATCGTATAACGTCGTGAATCCTTTGATATACCTTCCTTTAATGATTTTTCCTCTTCATTTGATGTAGGATGGACCTGCTACAGGAGTGGAGAAGTTCTCATTTGTTCCTTCAGAGCGAAGCCCAGTGTTTGAAGAATCGACTCCAAATACGCCGCCCAAATCTACTGATATGATCACTGAGCAGAATAAAGATGGAGGCTCCACAGACCCTAAGTCTTCTGTGACACAGGTTACTTCTTGTTGAATTCTTCAATCTAAAATAAGATATTTAGTACTTTATTCTGATCTTGTTTGCTTTTGCAGCCTTCTGGAGATAAAGAAGCAATGCCTGACACTTACTTTGCTGGCGAAAGGTTAAGTGCGGGTCACAACCTTAACAAAGACTTTGATAATGTTGCTGACGAAAATCCTCCAAGTACTGAGGTAAATTTAATTATCTTCCTTACGTTAAGCTTTTAGCGCAGCTTGAAACATATTATTAAACTTCTGTTTACGTTGAACCTTTCTTTCAGATTGTTATCAGAGAGATTCAAGTTTCTGAAGAGATCGACATCACTGGCGTGGATGCTCCCACTCAGTGGGCTCTTCTCGAGTTTCCTCATGCTGGTTTGGCGTATGATCTCCCTCATGAAATAATTCTCCCTGGTCATATACTAGTGGAAGGATTTAATGTTCCTGAGGAACACGTCCCACTGTATAGGAGGATATGGGCCCTTTATGGTCACCTCATCACTGCAGGGAGGCGTGACCACTTGAACACACTTGCTGGTGTCGTGGCTGATCTTATGGGTTTGATTTCGAAGATGTATGCCACTCCTCTCACGAAGACGACAGACGAGGAGTTAGATGAAGCAGAAGAGTTGATTGCTTCATTCAAAGACTTCAAACCCAATTTGTTGTGGCTTCAGGCGAGGATCCAGTTTATCCGAACGAGGCGTGCTGCTGTTGGCAAATTCACCCAGGATTTGGTGACACAAGAGGAGAGGCATTACGCCACCATGACCGAGGAACTTCGTAAGTTGACTGAGAAGACGGAGAAGAAAGCTGCTGACATAGCTTTATTGAAGAAGGCGGTTGATGAAGGAGCAAAATCCTCGCTAGATGGGTTATTCTGAGAGACTTCAGGAGCAAAAGAATCTTATTTGCTTTGGTTTTATGAACAAGGGCTTGTAGGAATTGATTATTATTTTTTTTTTTTTTTGAACTCATAGGTTTTGAATTTGAATTCTCTTTTTTTTTTTTTGAATTGAATTGACTCGTTAAAAGGCAAGAGATGGCTTGCACTTTTATTTTGAAATTACAGGAGATAAATAAACTCTAGTGAGTCTTCATACTTTCTTGAGCCACTTGCCGTTGACCACCATATTTGAGAGCCTTTCATGTATTGCACTTATCATGTATCGTGCGTCAGGCATGACTCGAGATATAATATAAGGTCCTTCCCAATTCGCTGTGGACCCCGGAATAGAAGTTACTTTTCGGTTAGTGCGCCGCATAACCTTGTCTCCTTCTTGCAAAGTAACCTTAGGAACCCATGACATCTCAGGTGTCTTTCGCCTATAAGACCGTTGCTTTGCCCGGACCCATCTATTGGAAGTAGCCTTGATTTCCTCCTGGGGTGTCTCAGAGGGCTTGATAGACTTGATGCAATCAAGTCCCCAAGTCGAAGAATTACCCAACCCTTGTGTAGGGGCATGTTGGATAGGATTTCCATGAACTAAATAATTTTGAATAAAGTACTTCAAATCACTATCACATACCTCTTTGAATATCACCAGAGTTTCAGACCCCACGCGGTACTCCAGCTTTCCCACGTTGCAGCTTTCTTGGTCAAACATGAATTCTTGGCCCTTGATGATTACAGGTGAGATTGCCGGTACGAATCTCTTCCCGTGGAGCCAGGGACGCCCTAGAATCATGTCGTGCTCCTCATCCTCTTTGATTACATGAAACTTGGTTTTGGTGCGAGCGGAGTCCACCTTTAGATCCAAAGTAACATGACCATATATGTCTTGAAGCTTTCCTTTTGAATCTTTCGTTATTGTTGGATAATAAATGACATCCCGTCGAGAAATTCCAATTGCTTGAAGTGTCTTGATTGGAATTAAATTAACCATAACACCAGCATCGATTTGAACTTTCTCAAAATTCGTACCTTCGAGACGAGCAGAGATAATTGGTATTGGAACACGTTCTCCTGCCATCATCTCTGGTGTGACTTCGCCAGGCTTCGGCCGAACTTTCTCAGGTATAGGTAGTTCTTTGCCGCTAGCAATCCAGTTGAGGGCAGCGAAAATGTTGCTTCGCTGATTTCTAGAAAAATGCAAGAGCTCGCACAGATTCTCCATCAAATAATTAGCAGTTTGCTTGACAGATTCTCCGGAGATAGTGAAATTGCGAATGTTAGGTTGATGCTGACGTTGGTGTTGACGTTGAGGTTGGTGTTGAGGGAGTGGATTCTTATGCACACCCTCAGTCCCCAAGTTCAACTCTCCTGACTCGATCTTTTCGTTGAAGATTTGCTTGAGTCGATGACATTCGCTGGTGGGATGATTGACGAATCGATGAAAATGACAATACTTGGGATCAGTCATTTCTTGCGCCGTAGGTTCTCTTCGTACAGGAGGTAACTTGACAGCGCCATCTTGAATCCACGCTTCCAGGAGCTCTATTACTTCATCCATAGTACATGGGAAATCAGGGATCTTAGGGAATTCCCTCTGTTGCCGTGGTGCCTTCGGTGCAGGGGTATTAGCTGGGACCCGTGCCGGAGCTTGAGGTTGGGCTGGAGCTGCACGTTTCAATTGCGGGGCCTCTGGGGTAGGCGCCTTCCTCTTGACACTTTCAGTAATAGCATGAACTGAGTGAAGAGAATTATATTGCTTGTTGACAAGTCGCTTGCTAGCACGTGTTTCACCACGACTTTCTTCGGCTTTCAAAGGCCTGGGCCTTTCTAATAGCGCAGGTGCAGTAGTGGCGGATCGTTTGGCGGACTTATGGAGCTTGGTGAAATTGTCGATATCCAAATTCTCCAACAAGGCGCGATATACTGGTATCATTTCATTGATGCAAAGCTCCACCAACTGTACCTCTGTCACATTTGGATCATTGCAATCCACTGAACGAGTTCTGAATCTCGTTACGTAATCATCTGGATGCTCATTGTTTCGTTGATAGAGTCTCCCCAAGTCAGAGAGAGTGAGTTGTTCGGACACGAAGAAATATTTCTTGAGGAAAGCATTAACCATTTGGCTCCAGCTGAGAATGCTATTAGGAGCTAGGTTATTATACCAAGTATATGCTTTTCCTGTCAGGGATTTCGAGAATTCCTTGAGACATACAACTTGATTTCTTTCATGTATTCCCAATGATTCCAGGAAGCGAGAGATATGTTCTCGGGCATTCCCAATACCATTATACATGGAGAATGAAGGCGTGACATACCCTTCAGGAAGAGATTCCCGCTGAACTTCAATTGGACATGGAGGTTGATGACGATGAAACAAATCTGAATTCTCCATGTTCCGAGCTTGCAAAAGATTCTGCAAATCTTCACGAGTGACGAAGTTATGTTGCAAACCTGTATTTGGTCCACGCGTGGTGTGGACATGAGTATCCTGATCATCAGGAATAACATGAATTTGAGAGGGACCCGCCTTGTTAAAATTGGCAGGGGTTTCTGCACGTGAAATCCCTGGAGTTGTGGGTGGCGCCAGCTTTTCTGACAGAGTCCTTAAGAAAGTTAGCAACTCCATCTGGGTTTTCACCATATTGTTTTGACTCAGGGGTAGATCTTGTTGGGTCTTCATGAGATCTGCAATGCTAGGTGAGTCTTCAGTGCTCCTTGTTTCTCCTACGCGGGGCCCCAAAGAGAAAAGCTTCTGTGCGGCTTGAGATAGGAGTAAAAGGGGTAGGAGAGATAGTGGTATTGGTGGTCCCCACCATATGAGAGAGGGGGGACGTGATTTGGGATAGGGTTGGCGTGGTGGAACCCACCAGGGGGGTTGACACGCCCATGGAGAGAGAGGATGAGGTTGGCCCCCTCTGAGTTGAGGCAGGAGCGAAATTAGGGTTAGGGTTTGAGCTCACGGCTGGATTTGTGGGCCCAGAAGTGATGGCGCCACTGACTTGGTTGTTTGTGACCCCACTTGCAGGCAAACTCGTGGGAATATTAGGGTTACTTGGAGAATTTGTATTCTCTGAACTCTGCCTCCTGGTTTCAACCATATCTTCTTAAAACTGAGATAATGACCTCCCACTGTGGTCGCCAAATGTTTTAGGTGTAAAACAATAAAGAGAATTTAGAGGGTAAAGTATGAAGTGTGATGATGTAATAAAAGATGGTAATGAATTCGAGAGGTCAAGATCGAACAAGACTCGCCTAAACCAAGAAATGGCCGTTCGAGTATTGCTTCAGTTACAAGAAGAGGATTTTAGGGTTGGTTTAGGGAGGGAAGCAGAGAAAGATGAGATCAGAGAATTGCTATGATTTTCCGTGATGTTGATGATTGAATTGCTAAAGAAGTTTGAATATTCAGTTCTCACTAGATATTGAATGCTGAATGAGAAGAGTTAATCAATGATCGATGAGATTGATTGATTAAACTTGCACTGAATTAAACTGTTTTGTTCTTGCTGGAGAACTTGTTGTTTCCAAACTGGTCGAGTGACCTATTTATAGCAATAGAATTCCAACTGATCTCGTAAGAAGTGGAAGAAGTGGAAGAGTGGGAGTGTGGAGTAAGTGGGGAAAGTCTTGCGCCTATTATTAGGGAAGAATGAACCGCCCACTACTCTATCCCATCTTCTCAGCAACGTTCACACGACTTAGTTTCTTTCCCGTTGAGTGATTGAGCCGTTGCAATCACACGTGCCGTAGACCGCCAAACCAAAACCCTAAAAGAATATCCCCCCATGTAACTTACTTGATTCTCGTAAGATTTGTTAAGATTTGTTAAGTCAAAGATGACTAAGTGCAAGTCGTACCAATTACTTGGTAAACTTAGGACTTTGCGATAAGATAGAGATTAAGCGATAAGCTTTGAATATCTCTTTAATATTTGGTTTAAGGATTGAGCCGGGCAATCGCCATTTAAACCAATGAGATAAATCTAAGGGTTGAGCTAGCAACCGCCATTAGATAAGATAAGGTAAGTCTAAGGATTGAGCTATGCAATCGCCAATTAGACTGAGAGGATTTCAGCAACTCTCTGTGGCAACAGTCAAATAAATACGACTTTCAGTTTGCCATAAATATGAGAAATTGGCTTGTGGCATGTAATGCACCAATTCTCTGAGTAATGAAGACATATGAATGTCTAAAATAATATAGGTCATAGCCATGAGCCATGATTAAGAATTATAGCACTGATTTATAGAAGCAAGTCCATAATCAGGAAAAAACAGACGAATGATGCTATCACAGCGTAGCCATCATCAAGAATGCATAAGCATTGCCAATATAAGACCTAAAGATAGGCCATGATGATCATAATAAGCCATGTTTCATGGTATGATAATCTTATTAAGAAATTAGGTATAAGGCTCAAAGGATGAGCAATAACATTTATGTTATTTTCAGATTTCTGTACAGTTTGCATGTTGTTCATTAGTAAAATCGGCCAGGCCAGCCTATATTAGATAAAAATCTGAATTTTTAGTATGTTATAGGAAATTCACAGAGGAAAATATTTCGTGAAGGAAGCATATCCTAATTCCTTACGGATTGGGCTGTAAAAATCACGCCATGGAGAAATACGTGAGCAGAACTGTCAGATTTCCGAATTTGATTAGGAAACTAGAGTATTATGGACTAAGTAAAATCCATAATCCTCTAGGATTTGGATCAGTGGGACCCATAAGTAGAGAGGAGGCTAGAAAAGAATATATCCTAGTCTCAAGAGGGCAACTAGAGCCCGTGGGAGAAGAAGATCTCATGGCTCTTCGTGAGCACAAGAAGGGAAAACCGTAAGCCCCCCACCAAGATTTAGTCGCGCCCTGACTTCGGGCCTCCAAGATTTGACCAAGGCAAAGTCATGGGGCTCCAAAATTAGGCCAGGGCAATAACATGGGTATCCATAATTAAGTCGAGGAGGTGGCGTGGGCACCCAAGTGCCAAGGCACGCCAAAGACATGGATATCCAAGATTAGGGCAAGCTAGAAGCATGGGCATCCAAGGCTAGGGCAGGGATTAACCTTGGGCCTCCAAAGAGAGGGGGCGTGAAGCATTGGCGGGGCTGTAGGCCAAGGAAAGGGTGAAGGCCAAAGTGCTGGCAGCTAAAGCCAATGGCGGGTTAATGCTAGGCCAAGAGCCAAAGAATGTGGGCAGTGGCGTGAGACTTTGGTGGGACTTGGCTTAGGCGGGAGCTAAGCTAGGCCATAGGCCACGAAGTGAAGAAGGCGTGTTAGGTTAGGCCAAAGTGTTGGCGAGGTTAAGCCTAGGCCATAGGCCAACGGCCAAAGCTGATGGCGGACTAAGCAAGGTGGGACTAGGCTTAGGCCAAGAGGGTAATGGCCAGAGCTAATGGCGGGCTAAGCTAGGCGGGAGCTGAGCCAGGCCATAAGCCAATAAATGACCGTGTATACTCCTCCTTTGCTAAGTGGCGTGAATAGCCTAAGATTTTGGCTCAAGCGTGAGCTAGGCTAACGCGTATGCGCAGGTATTTTATTGTATAGGCTAGGGATTGTGGACCATGCTACTAGGCTAGGGTCGTGAGACATCAAAATACAGCTAATGGTAATTTAAATATCTTATCCCTACTATAAAATAAATTCATACCTTTTCTTGAGCCATCCCAGGACGCCAGAGATTGATGCAAAATTACTCTTGTGACCTCCTCGCCAAAAACCACCATCAACACTAGGGGAATCAAGTGCGTGACGATCTGTGGGGGATCCAGAGACGTAAGGAAGGCGACAGTAGCCAATTCGCTTGGAGGGCTTGAGTTGGTCTCTGCTACATCCCAGACCGAAGTCTTATAGTAGGCTAGAGTTTGTAGTCAGTTTGTACTGGGCGGTGTTCGAAACTGGACGAGGTCCCGAGGTTTTTCTGCAAGGCAGTTTCCTCGTTAAAAAAACGTTTGGTGTCTTGTGTGCTTTTACTTTCCGCATTATAACTCTGATTTATAATTAAAGCACCAAGTAGTACGTTATTACCTAACTGTCGAGATTACTCCAGTTAGAGGTTTGGATATTGATTTTTGAGATCGTGCAAACTCTTTACCATAAGACTCACGAGCCAAAACGAAAAGTTGGTAGTATTTCGGTACCCCTTCTTTTTCAATTTTGATTTTGCAGGAGCACACGACCATGACAATTGATTTTGCAGATGTATTTATGTTTTATGGATTAGGGTATTATAATTTTGCAGGTGCGATTTATCAAGCCTAACTCGAATCTTTCTTGCGATTTTTTTTTTTTTTTTTTTTTTTTGTTCTGGAATCCGCAAAATCAATTGATGGTGAGTTTATCTTGAATCCTCTTCTATTATTTTTCTTATTCTCTATATAACGCTTACCAGAAGGAGGGTACTGTTGATTGATTTTGGATTTAAGAAGCGTTGTTGATTGAGTTTGGATTTTGAGGGTTTTTGGATTTAAGAAGCGGTGTTGATTAAGAAGCGGAATCAGATGAAATCAGATGAATAAGTCTTTGACTTAATCGCATAATCTTAACCATGCATAGATTACAATATTGTCATCTGTTGATCTATTGCAGCATTTTGATCATATTACATAGACAACCAAAATACCACTAGAGACTAGAGAGCTACCTTACTATGGTGTTCTGTACTGAGTTTCTTCTGTTTGTTGCGTAGTTTCTTCTGTAATGAGTTTCTTCTGTTTGTTACGATTCATGGCGTTTTTCAGATGTATGCATTTCTGTTTGTTGCGTATTTTTCCTTTAAGTTTTTTTTTTAGGGTGGTTCGCTTTGGTTTTTATCTTCGTTTAAGATCATCCCTTTTCAACACTGGGGCTTGGTTCCAATCCTAACTGTTTTTCTCCCTGGCTAAGAATCTCATGATAGTTATGTGGGAAATATATTAGCAGTACTCATCATTCTTAATAAAGCAAGTACCTGAATCATGATTGTTATTTGTGCCGAATCTGATGTTCATAATATATGAAATTCCATAGTCATTTTATATTTTCTTCCTCGTGATGCAGCGGAAGGATATTGCAGAAAATAAGGATGCAGTTGGGACTTGATTGTCATTTTGAGGGACATATGGCTATTCCTGGTTCTTCGCACGTACAAGGTTTGCGTATTTTGGGTATGTACCTTACTCATTTTCTGATAAAAAGTTAGACTTGACAGTCAGGTTTAGTGTAAAAAATCATCTGGCCTACATATATCTGGATCACTTTTGGAAGAGCTTTGGTCCTCAATAAGATACTGTAAAACCTTAAATTGTTTGGTCTCCATGTAAAGAACAGCAAGCTCAGAAATATTTGTATATATGAGACTGCGATATGAGTTCAAGTTCATTTGTCATGATTGTAACTGAGAAATTGTACATCTTGGTATGAATGGACTTCGTGTTTCGGGATGTCTATCATCATTAGTTAGTGCTTACATAGTTGTCAAAACTGTAAACTGTTGAAACATATATTGGTCCAACCAAGTAAAGTTGTTGAGAAAAATGCATGATGTTTCTTTGTTCTTCTATGATTTGTATCGACAAATTCGATTCTCCTTTTAGAAAGTGAGGTCATTTTAGCTATCATTACTCTGTTCAGGCTAACCATAAAAACTAGCTTTCTGTGATCATTCGTTTCTGCGTAAGCAATTACTGTTCTTGATTAGTTTGATTTTATAGTACATGTTTTAGTATCTTCTTAGTACGATTTTTGTGGTAGACAAATGTGTCAGGATATCAAGCTTTCTGCAACTGATTCATCTTATACTGTGTTTGTTGCTCACTGGTGGTAGCTTGTACCGGCATTGCCCAATAGGTCTAGTCCTTTGGGATTCAAATACTTGGTACTGACATGTTTTACCTCTTACATCTCACAAAGCAGATGTTTTTGTTGACTTAGAGTATATCTCCTTCGGTAGTTGTGTCAATGTCAGACGGCATTTTGATGATTGAAGTGGTTGTGCTTTAGGTGCACAATCAGGGTGTGTCCTTGCATGTCGGAGCAGGTTGTATGCTTCTTTGGCGGCTGCATTATGCTCAATCATGTACATCTGCATGCCTTCTTTTGTTCTCATGTGTTGTAATTTTTCTTCCTGGTCATAACAAGACTTGTTATCGCTTGCAGTGAATGCCGGTAGTTTGAGATCAGGAACATACTATTTGGAGACTAAAGACTAAAGATCAGCTGATATATCTGCCAAGGTGCTTACTTATTCCTCGAATTTCAGTCTAACGATACGAGAACAGTTGCTTGGGATATAGTTAACCTTAAATTACAATCTCACTAATTTATTGCTCATTTATAGGAAGGGAGTCAAGAGACTCTAGCAACGATGACCAGAATGATTTTAGGAATGCTTCTTGCTCGCATCACAATGGGACATCCTGTAGCTATCTGGATCTCTTTCTTGTTTCTGACCCTGTTTCATATGTATGGTAAGTTCATCTTCTTAAGCATCTGTCATCAAATGTACCTCATATTTGTTGCGTTGGACTGTTGTGTACTTCATTTTAAGTGCTAATCAATGCATTCTATCTTCAACAAATTATAGGTGCTAATCAATGCGTTGGACTGTTGGTCTGTTGCCTTTCTCTGACGACATTGTAAGAACTAGTTTTTAGTTTTTTTGGCTAAGTGTAAGAACAAAGTATGAAATTTTTACAAGTGTATGAAATATTGATTTTGGCTAAGTGTCAGAATTTTTTGAAATGTCTTTTCTATCTAAGGTCCTAAAAGACTTTCTATTGACCATGACCAAAGAGACTGGCCTGTTGACCAGGTCAAAGATTGGCCGAGCTGACCAGATCTGACCAGGTCAAAGTCAAGCTTGGTCTTCTTTGACCTGGTCATTTTTTTTTACTGGTAAAAATTTAGAAACGGCAATGGGCCGTTGCTGGTCAAAATATTCGAAACGGTTTAAAAGCCGTTGCTGATGAAAATAAGAAACGGAAAGCAGGCCGTTGCGGGAAAAATTAAGCAACGGAAAAAAGGCCGTTGCGGGCAAAATCCAGCAACGGCTGAACTGGTCCGTTGCTAGATCCGTTGCTAACCGAGAGACGCAACGGCAACATTACCGTTGCTAAAATTCGTCACACCATGAATCGCAACGGCCGGGCCCCGTTTCTAACACTTTTAGCAACAGATGAGCACCGTTGCTACCCCCCAAATATGGTGTAGTGTGTGCTTCCCAACTATCAAGAGAAGTCTTTTATAGTCGTAGGGAGTTCCCAGAGGAGCTGCAACCTATAGAGGATGACTATACCACAACAAGCGTTCACCGAAGTGAAAAGAGTTTACGTTACCTTCCCTAAGGACCTTTACGTATGCTTGATGCTTGATGTATTTGTCTGTAGACACCTCTGTTTATAGCACTCAATAAGATAGGTTGCTTTGGAATAAAGCAATCAATTACTTGTCCCACAAGTTAAGGAAACCCTAAACTTTCCAACCAAGTAATAGAGATTAATCTCAATTGGAATTCTTTTTAAGTTTATCTGCCAAGTGTTTTGTTAGCTCAAAAACACTTCAAGATATAAATCCAACAGACCAAAGATAATCTTATCTTATTGACTCATTGAAGATCGTTAGATGGACCACAAAAGATATTTATGTGATATACAAGTCCACCTAAGAGATAAAGGAGTTTAGAGTTTGACTCAAGTGAAATTCTGAAAGAATATCCACTAAATCCGACACCAGCAAAGTAACCAACATTGGATTCGCGTACAGGTTCGCGAAATGTTCAGTCACTTTGGAACTCATAAGAAATCCGAGTTTCTGGTTTGCGAACCGGTTCGTGAACCGTCCGCCTGTCAGATTTCGTCAAATCTGGATTCCGCTGAAAGTACTGGGCTTAGCCAGAACTTAGACGTGTGTACGCCCTCAGCTGTAATCCATGGACTCTTTGCTCAATAGTACTCCTTTAGATTCATCCATATCCAACTAACGATTTGCAAGCAAACCATTGTAATGGACACATGGCACCGAATCTGTCTCATTCATTCTTGTACTCACAGTATTTGTGGGAGCAAACACTGGTCATGACACAAGGCCACGTTACACAAGAATACGATCTCAATCGCTATTATCACTACTAAAGTAGTCGACTATATTTCGAAAGAATAGAGAAAGTAGAATAGAATAATTTCCATAAAGTCATAAATCCTACTAACCTTTTGTCGATGAAGAATAATTGATGTCTTCTTTGTCTTCACAGTCTTCGTCTTCAAGGTCTCTACTACTTTGTCTATATCCCAATTCTGAAATCTAAACTCTAGTAGTCTAAATCAAGAATTGAGTTTTGACACCTAAAACTGACAACTAGCTTGACATACCAACTAGCTTATCTCTGGTCTGTTAGATTCTATCTTGAAGTGTTTTTGAGCTAACAAAACACTTGGCAGATAAATGATAAAAAGAATTCCAATTGAGATTAATCTCTATTACTTGGTTATCAAGTTTAGGGTTTCCTTAACTTGTGGGACAAGTAATTGATTGTTTTATTCCAAAGCAACCTATCTTATTGAATGCTATAAATAGAGGTATCTATGGACAAATACCGCAAGCATCAAGCATACGTGAAGGTCCTTAGGGAAGGTAACGTAAACTCTTTTCACTTCGGTGAATGCTTGTTGTGGTATAGTCATCCTATATAGGTTGCAGCTCCTCTGGGAACTCCCTACGACTATAAAAGACTTCTGTTGAGAGTTGGGAAGCACAGGTAGGAGATTGAGACCATATTTGGTTGAAATCGGATTAACCTGTAACCTTGGTAACCTGATCACGTTCTTGTCTATTCCATAGTCCGTCTCTTCTGCTATACGGCTATTCAAGAACTGATACGTTACACACAGAGTTGAAAGGTAGCAACGCACGGCTGCACTCGGTGTTATAAGACCTAGTTAGCTCCAGTTATACAAGTTTCTTAAGTGATTCTTCGTGTATAACTGAGGTAGAGACAAATTGGGCATAGCTTATTCGGTTTGCTTGTCAGCCCTGATTTGTGAAGTAGATTTCCGTATGACCTGGATTTAATCATCCGAAGGAAGTCAACTTGTGTGTGGTAAACTGATAGAGGACAGTTAGATCATACGTCAACAATTAGGTTGCAAAGCCAGTATTGCTGACACAAGCCTTTGACATCGGTCAAAGCAACTCCTAGGCCTGTAAAGGACGTCAGCTGGGGGAATCAAGTGCGTGACGATGTGTGGGGGATCTAGAGACGTAAGGAGTGCGACAGTAGCCAATTCGCTTAGAGGGCTTGAGTTGGTCTCTGCTACATCCTAGACCGAAGTCTTATAGTAGGCTAGCGTTTGTAGTCAGTTTGTACTGGGCGGTGTTCAATCTGGACGAGGTCCCGAGGTTTTTCTGCAAGGCAGTTTCCCCGTTAAAAAAATCTCTGGTGTCTTGTGTGCTTTTACTTTCCGCATTATATCTCTGATTATATAATTAAAGCACCAAGTAGTACGTTATTAAATAACTGTAGAGTTTACTCCAAAGTCCCAACTTTGTCGAGTTGATCCCCAAGATCACAACTCCAGTTATTAGAGTTTGGATATTGATTTTTAAGATCATCCAAACTTAAACCATAAGACTCACGAGCCCAAACGAAAAGTTGGTTGTATTTCGGTACCTCTCCTTTTTCACTTATGTTGTGTAGACTCGACTTACTTCTTTTCTGAGTTCGAAAGCTATATCTTTGTTTGGCTATGATTTCTAGAGTTCGAAATCATACATTTGATTTTGGACATATGAAGATCTAGAATGCCATATTACTTTTAGATTTCGAAATCATATTCTAAGTTTTCTTTCTTATGGACTTTAGAGTTCAAAACCACAATGCGGGTTTTGGTAAAATATACTTTAATATTCGAAGCCATAATCTGGTTTTGGTCCATGAGCTATTTGAGTCCGAAACCTAAATCTAGGTTTTGACCATAAGAAAACTTGAGTTCGAAACTATGTTTGCTGGCTAACAGTGACTTGAAAATCGAGACCAAAAAATGGGTCTTGACCACGTGTGTTCAAAGTCTAAAAAGTAAAAACTTGGAATATATTCCTAAAGGTTTATGTGAACCGGGAAATATACATGTGCGTCAAGGACGAAAAGGTGTTATGCTGAAACGTTGCTTGACCACATGGACTCTTAAGTTCGACACCAAACATTTGTAACGAACTAATATATGAGTTCCTTGTTTCAAAACCTCAATGCGGTCTTGTTGAACAAAAAATTTAAATTTCAAAATCAAGTAATTGTTTCGCTATATGGAATCTTTGGAAACCTTAATTTGGTTTTATTCATATGCACTATAGAATCCGAAAACTAACATTTGGGTTTCTGCTAAACTAGATGTAGAGTTCGAAACCTAAATAAGGTTGTCTCAGAAAACGTATAATCGAAGTCCAAACTCTACCATTTTGATTTGTGCTTCAACGAATTAATGAGTTTGATATTCTCAGTTTGAAGTTTGAATTCGTTCATCTTAAATGTACAACTAAGTCTGGTTGAGTCATCATTAGAAATATGGTTCGTCTCGCTCTTGCTTGTAGACACGTGATTTCTAATCAATACTACTGGTGATTTAAATCTTCGTATCTATATACTACATGATCAAACACCCATTGAGTATCTAGTGGTGTTTGATGTGAATTCTCAGATATCATTAACTTGATCATCTACATTGGAATCATGAATTCATGAGGAACAACATTTCTATTACACGGATCATACACTGTACTTTCAATAGTATATCTTTTATTGTATGATTCGGAATGTCCTTGAACCTACGTGTTCACTTAAGCTTAACACACAAGGCTTGTCCAATCTGTGATTATACTTTGTTGTAACATTAGTCATTTGGACCTGATCCCACTTCCACCTAAGATATCGATCTGGCCCGTCCAGACAATCCTTAGGAAGCAATGATGACATTATCAAAGATGATGTCGGCATTTGGAAGTAATAATACCATAAGATGATTTTCGAATCTAAGGACACAGATACGAATTGAACTCTATTATAGGGAATATATTTGGTAAGCGCCATATTTCGAATTAATGAAATATCCTAATATATCTTATTGAGTATTATTTGCTTTGAATGCTTTAGGCTAAACATTTAATGGAATATCTTTTATTAAATGTAAAAATACCAAAGTATTAGATTTCATTAAATGCAATGAATCTATATGAGAAATCTCAGAATTAATAAAAATGTTTTAAAGAATTTCCGAAATTAGTTTGCCTCATTTCAAAGTTAAGCCTTGTTCATATAAATAGGAGTCTGTATCACTCCTTTAATATTTGTCCCACTCCCAAGTTTCATTCTTCAGAAAAGTAAACTTGTGATACCCCTATTCCTTTCAGTACGCTAGAACTTTTGTTACGTCCGGATTAGTGCGAAAAGTCTTCTCTTGGGGATCGAGAAGTCTAGGAGTACCTCTTCAGGGAAACTAGTTTATGTTACTAGTCTTCTTTGTATTGTACTTGTGTTCTGTTCTATCACTTCTATCAAAGTATTACGATCTTGTTTATTCTAAGGTATTTCTCTTCTGATATAAGGCCACTCAAGATCGTAGTGATAAGAACATCTGTTTATCTATTGACCTGGATTTGTAAGCAAGCCACTTTCGGTTTGTGTGCCAACCTAATAGATATCAAGTGGAATCAAAATCGTTATTTTGGATTGTTTTGTTTTGTTTAGCAGGTACTTTGTTCTTCAAGGTCATCATACTGTACGCATCCTAAATTGGTTGATTTCAACTGGGACGACAAGGTTACTCTTTGATTAATATAGAGAGTTTGGTTTCTAAACCTTGTTTGATATCTCGAGGGGTTTATAATTAACAAGTAAACATAAATAGCCTCGCTCTTGGTGTAAAACGACTTCAGTGAAATATTTGTTAGTTACCAAGGATATCATGTAGTGGTTTTATATGATGTTATTTGGTTATTGTCCGTAAAGGTTATAGTCGTCTGATTGGAGGTCGGGTAGCGATAGTCTTCACGAAGGATTGTGGAGCGACTCTTATGGAAGACAGTAAAGAACGTTTGTTTCCTTAAGGGTGTACATGTGCGTGATCACCTTGCTGTGGTTGGAGGCGCATGAATACTGAGGGGAAGATTTGGGACTAATAGTCGTATTAGGATCATATTGTTTTAAACTAGTCCGAAGTCTGAGAGTAGGGGTGTTGGCGGTTTAACTATTAAGAGTATTCAAAACTGGACTAGGTCCCGGGGTTTTTCTACGAGTTTGTAGTTTCCTCGTTAACAAAATTCTTGTGTGTACTATACTTTATTTTCACATTATATTTGATTCGTGATTTATAAGTAAAGTATCATACTTGTATGTTGACATAGTATTTCGGTATCTTGTATTGATTCCTGTTGTGTGATTCAATCAGTTACGAAAGAGATCTTGTTCTTGAGTTATTGGAATACAAGAACCGTTAATGTTGATCTTATAGGTTGTAAAATAAAAGATTGGTAGTGTACTCGGTACCCTCGTCTTTTCAGTATGTGTATTTACATCCTACATAGTAAGGATCTTCACCTTTTACCGAATCCTTGTTCACTTCGGCCCTTTGGGCAAACTCTGGGAAGTGCAAATATATCCACACCTAGAATGCAACATAGGAAACAAGAAAATATACGAGTATAAATATGATAATGAAAACTAAATCTACTTGGATTACATGAAGTAGAGCCATATTCGCTACGATTTGATCCTTATGCGCCTTAGAAGCCTTTCTCATATCGTTTAACAAGTAGGCAAGACACGCACTGCCCCAGGAATGCGCTCACCCAACTTGTCCAAGTCATATAACAATTGTACATAGTTAGCGTTCACCCGAGAACACGAAGTGTCCGGGAAAAGGACACATCTCAAGATGTACATAATATATGTCAGAGAATACGGTTCCCTGGGAACTATATTTTTTTTTTGTGTCAAATTGCTATAGGGAATTAAAAGATGGTGGTCTGTTAATGTTTCCTTAAAAGAACTAATGGAATCCAAAAATTCCACAAAAAGTTATTTTATTTTTTTGGACTTTGTGTTATGATTCAACTCCTATTGTTGATACTCACATGAATTTGATGATGATAAATGAATGTTTGCTCTGTAAAAAGATAGCTACATCAAACATGCATATCTTCCTGCAGCGAGATACTGCTAGAAATATATTGCTCTATTTCTTAAACGCCTACAAGCAACAATGGATGTTCCATCGAATCAGTGAGAAGAACTATGTGAAAATGGAATCGAAAGAAAGGAAATTGCAGCTATGTTAGAAGAAGGATGATCCTTGGAAGCAATAATTGACCCAGTGAAGATTCTCATCCAATTGGTATATTGGAACTAATATTTTCTAGGGGTACTCTTTGATCAATGTACTAAGCGACTGGTATGCCGTAATGCATTATTATACTTGTTGCACTTTGTTTTGCTCTTGTATAATCGAGCAATGTCTTTTCTCTGTCTCATCTTTGCCACCATCTGGGCGGTGAGTTGAGCTTTTCTTTAATACATTGACCTTTTTGAATCAAAATTGGTATTCTTTGTTCTAAATTTTGAGGAAGAATGGATTTAGCGACAAATGTGTTAGTTGGATCTCTTAATGTGTGAAAACTACTCATTTCTCCATATTAGTTAATGGGATCGCAACCGAGAGAATTAAGCTTTCTAAAGGTTTACGACAAGGAGAGCCGTTATCTCTATTTCTTTTCCTTTTAGTAGTTGGAGTTCTTGCGAAGCTATGTTAACAACGATGTGGAGGAAGGAAAGATCATAGGATTTCAAGTAAGGGAGGGTGGCACTTCGGTTTCTTATTGCAATTTGCGGATGACCCCATTATCTTCCTTAATGCTATAAAATTGGGCACAGAGGTTATTCATTATCTTAATGGTTTTCTAAGTCTTAACGGGTTTGAAGCTTAACATAAAGAAAATTTCTATGACGAATATTGGAGCTGATCATATAATCCCTGAATTGATGGAGCTAGGTTGTAAGAGCGATACACTCGCCATTACCTATTTAGGAATGCCTGTTGGTTTCTCTCCTCGGAACACTTCAGTTAGGGAGGTGGTCATTGATAAACTTCAAAAGAAATTGGCGTCGTGGAAAGGTAAATTCTTGAACAAACCAGGAAGAGTAACGCTAGGAAAACTTTATTTTCGTGAAAACTATTCTATGGAAAACCTAAAAACTCGGTGGCACCTAGGGTTTCCGACGAAAACTACATCAGAAAACTTCAATCTTTTCTTCCTGGTTGATCATCTAATATGATCTAATCATGGTAGGGAAGATTAACACAGCAAAACCAAACCCTAAAAAGGGTGTTGGAGGTACAAGAACTTGGGCGGATGTTACCAAGAATCCGAACATTATTCAGTTGGTGAATATCGATCTCTCAGAGTTGCCTGAAGCAACGTCTGATCAAACAGGATCGTGTTATCTTGATTGTGAAGATATCTATGATGAGGGAGTTGATTTCTGGAAACACAGCTTGGTAGGAAGATTAGACTTTAGGGGTTTAAGCTTCATGAAGGTTACAGAAACCCTAAAGAAACAATGGGGTTTCGAGAACGTATATTTCTATGCGTTAACGAAGGGATACTTCTTTATTCGTCTGGTTGATGAAGAACAGAAGAAGAAGATTAAGTATGGCGGCAAATGGAGGTTTGATTGGCCTGGAAGAGGCAAACAATTCTTGTATGTGCAGGACTGGGATGAAGACTTTGATCCCAATGAAGTGAAGATTTGTATGGCTACAGTTTGGGTACAGTTTCCTAAACTAAAAGTCCAATGTTGGACGAAGAAGATGCTATTATCTATGGCTAAAGTCTTGGGTAAACCAATTTCAATTCTAAAACCTATTCTTGATTTTGATTTTCGCTACCATGCAGCTGTATTGGTAGAGGTTGATTTTTCAAAGGATGTGAAGGACAAGATATATGTCAGACCTGGAAAGGGCAAAGAATTCTGGCAAGATGTGATTATATCACAAAAGCCGAGTTTTTGTGACCATTGTAAAACTCTAGGCCATCCTTACAGTGACTGTGAGGTGGTTAAGAAGATTGTTGGAGTTTCAGAGAAACCAGCAGAGACGACAGTGGAAAAAACAGAGCAAATCCCTGATGATTGGGTTTTGCATGAAGGTGGAAAAGAAGACGTCGATGGTTTGTGGTATGATTTCGAGAAAACGAAACCATCTGATGGTTTCAAGTGGTTGCCTACGGGACGAACTGCTATGGATTGGAAGAATATTGAATGGACGGGTGAAGCTATTGACAGAGAGCAGATTAGGGTTCTTGAACTAGAACGAGCTAAAAACCTAATCCTGCTTGAGAAGATTGCAGCCCAGAAAGAAGTTCCTGATGAATCAGGGAAACCAAAACACACTAGGATTTCGTCACCTAATGTCTCAGATGATGGAATTCCTACGGTAGAAGAATACTCTACTAGTGATAATGGCGGAAGTGATCATGATGATCATGATCAATCACCTAGTGTTCTTGATCAAAACCCTAATTCTAACCCGGAATTTGTAGCAGATACAGCTCAGACTCCAGATAAGCAGGATGATACTCAACCTGAATTCCCTGACGCTGCTACACAACATGTGACTGATGAAGTTGTATTTGAGGAAGAACCTGTGGTGATTCTACAACCAGCTGCTGATGATGATAATCAGCAAGATAAGGAAGGAACATTGGATGATGATATGTCCATATTCGAGACCTATGAGCAGAGAAGAATGGCTGATGACATCAACAAGGAAATGGAGAGAGAGAGAAGATCAGCAGCTGCAAGAGCAGCTAATAAGAAATCGAATGTTGATGTCGATGATCCATCGACTGATGAGTCAAATCCTGAGGATTCAGCTGCTGGGGCGAAAATTGATTCTTCTAAATCCACTGAGGAGGAGTAAGTACCAATTGCAACTAATGTTGAACCAAATTTGGATGATGGAAATGCAACCATGGTTACTAATTCAGGTGATCAAGCTAGATCAACTAATGCTGCTACTATCTCAGGTGAGCAATCTAGATCAACTGATGCTGCTACTTGTTCAGATTCAGCTGCTACCACTAGTTCAGGTGACCCTGATGTTGAAGCATCATTATCACAGTATGAGAGGAAGAAGCTAGCTAAGGCAAGAGCTGATGTTGTTGTAGCTTCTAGGAAATCAGAAAGAATACCACGACTGCCTAAGCACGGTCCTACTGATGGGGTTAAAAAATGATAGTTCTCTTTTGGAATTTAAATGGCTTAGATAGAATGGCTTCTAGGTCTAAGCTCCGTGATATTGTCAAAGAGTACAAGCCTGATGTGATTGGTATTGCTGAACCTAAAGTGGTTTGCACTCAAGCTAGAGTGAGATCACTTATGTTACCCGATTATTGTTCGGATGTAATTCATAATGAAGACGATGCTGGTGATATTTGGATTCTTTGGAGACGTGAATTTTTTCCTCCAGTCACTATTGATATTTCAAAGCAAGCTATTACTATACACATTGAAGATGTGTATATAAGTTTTGTTCATGGTAAACACTTCCCTGCAGAAAGGAGAGATTTATGGTCACAATTGAACCATGGTGGTATCTCTCTACCTTGGTTAATAATTGGTGATTTCAACTGTTATATGAAGCCTTCAGAGAAGAAAAGTGTTGAAGCTGGTCCAGAGTTGACTGTTATGCTTGATTTCACAGAATGGACGAATGATAATGGTGTTTTTGAACCTGTTTCATTGGGTACTGAACACACATGGAGTAACAATCGTAAGGGTACTCGTAGGGTTCTGGAAAAGCTTGACAGAGGAATAATAAATGCTGAATGGCTTGAAAGATTCCCTAATTGGAGATACAGAGCTTTTCCAAGGGAGATATCTGATCACTCTCCTATAATTGGATTTCCGGTTGCCACAGTGAGCACTAAAAGATCTCCTTTTAGAGTCAAAAGATGTGGTATGCTCATACTGATTTTATGAACATGGTTACTAATGCTTGGAACATAAGAATACAAGGCAATTATGTCTTTGTGTTTATTTCAAAACTGAAGCATCTAAGAGAAGTGATGAAGAAGTGGAATTGGAGTACTTTTGGCAATGTTCATACAAAGTTAAAAGAGGCTACGGCTGCTTTTGAAACTGCTCTAAAGAATTCAGATGATGATCCCTTCAATGTTGAGAAGGCTGAGCTACTCAACACTGCTAAATTGAAGGTAAAGGAAGCTAGACTTATAGTTGCTAATATGTACAGAGAAAAAGCAAGAATAAACTGGATTGAAGGAGGAGACGCCAACACTGCATTCTTTCACAACTGAATTCGTATGCGAAGGAGTGCAAATGCTATTACTGAGCTTGAGGATGAACATGGCAATGTTGTCAGTGATCAGGCCGAGTTAAAAGAGCTTACTATCAGGTATTATGAGCAAACATTTAATGGTACTGAAACTACTATCGATGATTCAATCTTCAATGTGCAGCATGAGGTTATTTCCGAGTCTGAATCCTGTAGCATGGATAGAATTCCAGACTTGGAGGAAATCAAAAGGGCTGTTTTTGATCTTGGTGCTGATAGTGCACCAGGTCCTGACGGTTTCCCTGGAAGCTTTTATCGTCAGTGTTGGGACATAATTCATCATGATCTATATAGAGCTGTGACAGCTTGTTGGATTGCACGTCAATTCCCAAGTGGAGTCAATAACAGTTTCATCATTTTACTACCTAAGGAGCAGGGAGCTAATAACTTAAAAAAGTTTCGTCCTATTGGCCTAAGTAATTTCTTTTTCAAGATAATTACTAAGATTTTAGCAATCAGATTGGGGTCTGTGCTTGATAAACTTGTGTCTGAGGAACAAGTTGCATTTATGAAGGGACGTAACATACATGAAAATATAGCTCTGACATCAGAAATGATCAATGAGCTTGATGAACCACGAGTGTTTGGCAACATTGGTATGAAGCTGAACATCTCTGCTGCTTTCGACACTGTCAGTTGGAGTTTTGTTCTTGAGGTTTTCAGACGTTATGGTTTCTCTGAAAAATGGTGCTCTTTCCTTCACAAAATCCTAAAATCTGCTAGGATTTCTATGCTATTCAATGGGTCACCAGAGGGTTTCTTTAGCATCAATAGAGAATTACGTCAGGGAGATCCTCTATCCCCTCTTATCTTTGTTCTCATGGAAGATATATTGAGTCGTAACATAAAGAAGCTGTTTCAGAATGGAGATATGACATATATGTTAACAAAGAAGGGGGTGTCTCCAACTCATTTATTCTTTGCACATGACATCCTAGTTTTCTGTAAGGGTAATGAGAATAGTCTAACAAGTTTGCTCAGTTTGTTGGATATTTATGCAGCTTCTTCGGGTCAGATTGTCAGTAGACAAAAGAGCAAAGTGTACTTTGGTGGAGCCACAATTGAGAGGAGAGACTCAATTCTCAATCTGTTGGGAATGGAGCTTGCTACATTTCCAGATAGATACTTGGGAGTTCTCTTGGCACCAGGTAGAGTTAAATTGGGTCATGTTCAAAATGTTATTGATAAGATTCAGTCAAAGCTCAATGCTTGGGTTGGTAGACTCTTGTCTTTTCAAGCAAGAGTAGTGCTAGTTAAATCTGTCCTAGCAAGCTATGGAATTCACGTAATGTCAGTGTATCTTTGGCCACCTGACTTTATTCGAACTATTGAACGAGCTTTTGCTAATTTCATTTGGACTGGTGATAAAGATAAGGCAAAAGGATTCGCTGTAGCATATGAGAAACTGTGTTGTCCTGTAGAAGAAGGAGGATTAGGCATTGTAAGTTTGAAGACGATGAACATGGCTCTTCTGATGAAACTGTGGTGGAATATACGACATTCCAATAAAACATGGGCACAATTTTTACGTGCCAAATATTTCAGGTTAGATGGTGACATAGTGAAGTACAAACTGAGTTCTTCTATCATTGCAGGCATGATTGAGATTCAGCAGTTAGTTGATGATAACACTCGCACTATAATAGGTGATGGTCAGTCTACATCTCTATTCTTTGACAACTGGTGCTCATATAAGTGTATTGCTTTTAGCAGAGCAATTTCACCTGAGCACAGAAAATGGTTCCAAGCTAAAGTTAGCTGTATTATCAGAGATGGTAACTGGTGTATTCCTAACTCTCTACGGCGTATCATGGAGAATATGGGAGTTGATGTGGATTCACTGCCTAAACCACGGGGTGGAAGAGATATTCGTGTGTGGATGCCAGATGATAAAGGAGTATTCACAGTGAAATCGGCAAGGGAGTTTATTCGCAAGAAGTTTACTCCAATGCCGGTCTCAAAACTGATTTGGAAGAAGAATATTCACCCAGCTTTGGCGGCACAAAACTGGAAGTTTGTCAGACCTCAGTGTTGTGCAACCAAACAGGCAGCCTGCGAGAGATTTGGCTATGAAATTGATGCAGGTTGCCTAGACTGTAACTCTGGAATTGACGATTTGGAACACATTCTCATGGACTGTACAGTTTCTGTGCAGTTATGGGATTCTATCTATTTCTTATGCTGCTGCAAATCATCGTTCTCCACTGGTGAAAAGGCTATGGTTGGTGGCAAATATGGCGGTCAAAGCTGAATTATGGAACAAGAGGAACAAGCTGTGCTATGAGGGTTTGAACACTCCACTCTATTCACTGAAGAACAAGGTTTATCGTCACGTCAGAGACAATGCAAGAAGATTTCAGCTACATATGAGACCTGAAGAAGATGAAATAATTCTAAACTACTTCAAGATTGAGCAAAGGACAGTAAGCACTGTAAGAACCATTAACTGTGTTTGGTTTCCTCCAGATGCAGATGAAGTTTTGATTTGTTGTGCGGGTATGGAAGATACGGGTAATGGCAAAGCAGGTTGTGGAGTTATTGCCCGTAATAATGATCAAGATGTTTTAGGCGCTGTGTGTGAAGGTTTGGGAGATGGAAACAGATTCTGGGCAGATCAAATGGCGATAGTAATTGGACTAGAATGGGGCTGTAGATGGAATAGCAGGAATATCAAAGTCAGATCAAACTCTGCAGCTGCAATACAAGCTTTCAAGTCAGGTAACGTAAACTGGAGGCTTCGATGTAGATGGTTGGACTCGATACAACTATATGACAGAATAATCTATGAACACAACCTCAGTGAGGTTAATTTTTCAGCGTCTGAACTTGCAAGAAGAGGGGTTCAGTTGAGTGCAGGAGATCGGGAAGTCTATGATTCTCAGCCTGATTTCCTTATGAGTGTGGAAGATACGGCTACAGTTTATGTGAGACGTTATCGAATGTAAATTGGGCCTGTGAGCTCAAGTTTTGAAATGGGCCTGTGTGCTCAAATTATTTTAATGGGCCTGTGTGCCTCTATTTCTAGTTTTAAGTTCTGTAGATAGTAGCCCAAGTACATATCCCTAGTCTACTTGCTAATAGGCACCCTCCCTGCTAAGGGGTGTCTGTGTATAGCTAATCATTGTAATTTTTTCCCAAAAATTAATTGAATGACCTATTAGCACAAGAGCAGGAAGAGTAACGCTAGCCTGCCTATATACTTCCTCTCCTTATTCACCTTTTGTACACTGTGGAGAAAAGGTTGGACAACATTGTTAAGAGATTTCTTTGGGGTGGTGACGAAGAACACAAAAAACATGTCATGGGTAGGCTGGGAGAAGGTGTGCCTACCTAAGAAAAAAAGTGGTCTTGGGATCGGGCAATTACGGCTCATAAATAACAGTTTGCTATCTAAATGGCTTTGGAGATAGACGCTCAAGAGAAAACAGCGTGGTGGAGAATCATTATTTGTGAGAAGACTAATTCAAAGAACGACAATTTACACCTACTGTCAATGGGGGAGAAGATTGTTTTCAGCTTATATCATGACATAGTACACATGAGGTCAGTCTTTTATAAATGTATGGATTTGCAGCTGGGCAATGGGCGAGAAATAGATTTTTGGAGGGACTGGTGGTTGGAGAAAAAGGGCTCTATCTCTAAAATACCCACGCTTATTCAAGATTAGTCTTCAGAAGAATAAGTCTGTGTATGAGGTGCTGGAGAATTAGCTTAACCTGCAGTTCAGTAGACGTCTCAATGCAGCAGAATATCTACTCGAGTTGAAACATGACTTAAGAAACTCGCAGTTGGACTGTGATCAAGTAGACAAGTTTGCAGATGAGTTTTCGTCTAAAATGGTCTATGATTCATTGATTCAAATGAGGTGGACTGCAATTTCCATAACCTACTTGGTTTTAAGAACATCTCGCCTAAAGTGCCATTCATAGTTTGGGCTGAAATGCATAATTCAACCCCAACTAGAATGATGTTAATGCACAGAGGGGTACCAATTCCATCTACTCTTTGTCTCATGTGTGCTAAGGAGAATGAAATTGCCTCTCATCTCTTTGTTCACTGCGAATGGGCAACTACCTTGTGGAATTATTTCTTAAGAGTCTGAAAAGTGCATTGGGTCTTGGCAAAAAGCTTTGAGGATAATCTACGACAGTGACATTTGCGAAAGCTTAAGAGAAATCAATTAGTGATTTTGAAGAATCTTCCATATGCTATCCTATGGGAGTTGTGGAAAGAGAGGAACACAAGAAGGCACAGAGGCAAAACAAGGACGAAGGAGGCACTTATTGTTGCGGTCAAGCTGAATTTACACTTGTGGTCCTCACAAGAAAAAGTCTTTGAAGGGTATGCTGTAAACCAAGTTATATTACAGTGGGAAACAATTGTAAACATGTAATCTTCTTATGTTTTTCTTTCTTTGCTTACTTGCTTGTTTTTGACTGATCGCTTGCACAGTTCTTTTCTTTTCAATATATAACCTTACTTAAACCCAAGATGCCTTTCTTAATTTCTTTAAGGGCTATTTAACCGTTGGTACCCAGTAAATGACCAACTGCAGACTTTGGTACCCAATACTTTGGATATTAAGGGATGGTACCTAGAATTGACGTTGACTGTCAAGTCAATGCGTTGACCTAACTAGGTTAATATTTCTGTAACTGAACATGCGCTATTACCTTATTAACCTCACCTTTTATAACAATGACTAGATTTTTCCTAACATCCAGTTATTTGCACGTTTCCAAATCTGAACGTTGCACTCGAATATACAGACAACCATTGAGTCTAATAAAACCCTAAAACCATATCTATCGCTCAGTATCTCCAGAAAGGATACCCAAAATCTTTTCCCCATTCGCTCTTTCTTGTATGCACAAAATTACCAAGTATCCATGGCTAATTGATATTCTCTTTCAGTTTATTAGTCCTCCTCTATCACTTTTTTATTTTAAATATCTCGAGTTCAGTAGAACTCGATCTGTGTCAATGGTTGTGTTGGTATAAAATCTGCATAGAGACTTGACACCAAACAACCATGAAGTTCATACAATCTAACAATGGATTTTGTTACACGACATGAAACCAAGATGATTACGAGATTAAATAGAGTACATCGAGAGAAAAATTCTTATGCCAGTAATCAAAGAGAAGAACCTATTAATCATTAAACTTGTATTTTTTGGTGATACAATACATGGGAATTATGTTCAAAAGACCTGAGGAGATACTAACCTAATCCCACTCACACGCCTTAGACTACACAAAAATTCCAACCTTTACAATGGATCCCGATCTCGCCTTATATAGGCAGAGTCGAAGGTGGATTACAGCTAATAAGACAAATTATTCAATCGTGGTGGTGTCAGAGTTTGTCGAGTAAGTCGGTTTCCTTCGTAATGTCTTTCGAAAAATCCTTGACGTCCTCGTAGCTTTGTCTTCGAAATCACCAGTCGAGCACTTCGAACTTCAGGTGCCGATCAACCGAGTCTTTATTCTTCCCCTTCCTGGTTGTTTCCCATTTAGTGCACATCTTTCCAAATATTCGATTGAGACCACTCAATATTGTACGAGGTCCTCTTAATTCGCGGTTTATTCTTCGCTATCCTACTCCTTAACCTTGATCTTGACACGTGTCCTATGGTATTTTACCTTCTACAGTTTGCCTCTTTCCTTGTTCGAAGATCGATGATGTTCGAAGAAGGAAACTTCTGGTGCTTCACGTTTCTCGACACATGTCCAGTTTTTAATTCCCAAACTGATACACGTAGCTTTGAATGCCTTTTTCGAAACCGTCGCCCACTCCACCTTCCACCAGTGATGTCGGTTTCGGGTTCATCCTATTTAAACCCGTCTTCCCCATTTCTTTCCAACTTTACTTTTTTTTTTTCTTTTTTTTTTAATTTTCGCCGCCTGCATGGTTCTTGAGCTTTTCACATCTCCTGTTGCCGTACTCTCTTTTGATTGTGTTTTAAACCATGGTAAGCTTGCAAATCTTTCTTTATTTGCTACTACTCCTTATCTCCTGATTCATACTGACTCGTTCTTCTTTTCGATTTCTGCTGCTGTGCTCAGGCCCCGAAGAAGAATGCTTCCTCTGCAGGAGACACTTTTCCACGAAAGATGATTGATCCTCAACTCAGTTGGGAAAAGAGAGCTGAGATTTATGGGTTCAATATGAGGCTTTTCCCTTGTACAAGTTTTGGAAAAGGGGTTAAGAACTTATTCTTAAGAATAACTGCGACGGGAGGCGGATTATAGTTTCCGGCGAGCAGTTAGGTGCCGGCCTTCCTATTCCCCTATACAATCCGAAGAATCCTTTGTTTTACGAGATTTACTCCAAATTTGCCCCTCCTTGTGGCATAATGCAGTTGAATGGTAACTCTATTCGATTTATTAGCGAATGTATGGCTCGCTCGGAAGGTAGATCCTATTATTACGATAAACTTCCCGAGGATCTAGAACATCCTCCGAGCTTTTGGACTGCCGAAAATTTCTTCAAGCACTACAGAGTTGAAATCGCTTAAGGAGGCTTCTCCTTGGGGAGTGGGACTCGGAAAGGTGCCCAATGTAAAACATGTCCTTGATGACGTGGATCCCACCAGGTGTCCTACGAACAGACTTCTTCACTATTCCAGTGACGATGTATGGTTCTCGAAACCAGTGCTTATCGAGGGCCCTGTTCTCTTTGGTTGTGCGGACGAGGAAAAAATGATCGAACGAACCGGCTTCGAAAGTGGCCATTCCTTCCCTATTGTTGAGTTTTATAAGATTCACTTTTCTAAGGAAGAGCAAAAGAAATCCCAGGAGAAGATTATTGCTTACAAAGCGAAGGTATGTTATTTTCCCCTCAAATATCCTTGTTTATCTAGACATCCTTATTTATACCGCCTTCTTTCTTGGAAGGAACAAGAGAGACTGAAGAAATTGCAGAACCAAGGGCGGACCGATGATCTGAAGAAAACGAAAAGACCATAGAAGCAAACTAATGATGGAAAGGGGCAAGTGGTCAGGTGATAAACACAACCTACCTCAGCTATGCTATGGGTATGAATACCTGCCTCTGTTTAAAATCTGACAAATTGGTTACTTTTCAGCTTAGCGAGATGATTACTGGTGACGATGGGATGATGGAGTATTGATTAGAGATCCCAATCGTAAGAAGGTTGCTACTGGGGGAATGGGGGGAAAGGGTGTTCTCAAAACCGTTGCTTCGAAGAGGTACTCTACGAGGGCTGCTGTCAAAGAAGTAGAAGGTTCTTTGAATGCTGTTGTCGAAAATATCGAAGACGAATAAACCTAGGATGACGAGGATGTCCAACTTCTTTCGAAGAAGGGCAAGAAGGGTTCACTCCCCGAACAGCCTCCGCACAGCTCGGCACCCAAAACTTCTCGTAGTAGTGTTGAGTTGAAAAAAAAAACATGTTGCCTCTGCTAGCCTTAGTGCCTCTGCTGCTGAATTTGAACCACGTCTCCCCCGTTCTGGCATGAACCTAAATGTGTATTCTCGAATGAACTTTTATTTGGTGCTTCTTCATTACGTCAACCTTCGGCTTCTCCAAATGGCCCTTCCGTTCCTGTGAGCTTTTCCCATAGGTCTTATTCCGAGGAGGAGATTCAGCAATTCATAGATCGATGCTCACGATCTTGTCCTTTTGCTGAAGATATTGCTAATCATTTGAAGGAGTCTTCAAGGATCCCCTGAATCGTAATCTTGATGCGTCTCTTACTACCTTTGTTTCACAAGCTTTCTCTGGTGTTTGGCATACCAAGACCTTAGACTCGGAATGGACCAAGTACCAAGCATTTCTTGAAGCGGTAATTGTTCGTATTTTACAGTTGCATGTTTTTGCCTCTGCTGCTTGCTTAACAGCGTGTTATCTTCTTTTTGCAAGGTTATCACCATGGGATGTACTTGCTGAATTTGTCTAGGTCTCAAGGGAAAGAGATGGCTCGCCTCGACAAGGAGTTGGTGGATTTGCGTCAGGAGAAGGATGATCTTTCGAAGGAGCTTGGGAAGAGTAGGGGTAGGATTTGAGTTATCAGTTTTCCTCGAATTTTGCTTTTGCCTAGTTACCAGAACTGACATTTTATTGCTTGTGATCAGGAGATGTGATAGATTTGGGAAAGCATCTCGAAACCGTTGCTGGTGAACGAGATACCTTTTCTGCAAACTGAAAGACTCAGAGCGAAATGGTTTCGAAGCTGGAATTACAGCTGAAGAATAAAGAGAATGAGTTTGAGTTGCTGAAGAAGAGCCATGATGATATGGGGGAGGAGATTGATCTCCTTAATGAGAAGATTGCCTCGCTAAATCTGTATGCAGACGGAGAGCATGAAAGGACAACTCTGTTTATTCGTAGGTATGTGCGTGGCCTTTTTAGTAAGTTCAGAATGCAACCTCCATTTTACCGTAATGGCACTAGTGATCCTGATGCTTCCTTGGAGTCTGATAAGGAGCTGATTTCTCCTGATGAGGTTCAGGAAATAGTTGCACAGATGATTGAAGATAGAGCTGAGATTGAAGAGGTTGAGGAAGAAGTAAGTGATGAGGACATTGTTGACGATGCTGGTGAAGAGGAAGACGCGGGTGGAAAGGATAATTCGGTGGAGGAATCTGGAGGCGAGAGGCCAATTGTTGAGGAAAAGGTGGTGTATGTGCATATGGCAGAGGGCGAGAAGCAAAATGAAGAAGGTGGCGTGTTGGAAAATAAGCAAAAGGGGAATCAAGGTGAAAAGGTTGAAGTCGAGCAGCCGACTGAGGAATTTTTGAAAAATTCTGTCGAGACTTCTGGCAATGGCGATGGGAAGGGCACTGAATCTGTTAGTCGGGGTATTATTCATGATGCCGAGGGTGTCCCCAAAATAGACTATGCCGAAGTTAAGGGGGTTGCTGAAGATACCGCATAGAAGATGTTACATTCCTTCTGCTATCTTTTTGTAGTTTCCGTTTTTCTTGTCTGCGCTACATAAGCTTTGCGTTTCTTTTCGTTGTGTTTTGTGTTTCCTTGTAAACTATGTATTATTGAGCATTTTGCTCTCTTTTTCGTAATGAAGTTGTTTGTTTGTAACTTATTTTCCTTTGGTATATACTATTTGCCGAGCAACTCGTGTCAAGCACGGAATTTATCTTTCAAATTCTAGGCTCCTAAGGTTACTTAGAACGCAACTCTGGGGCTTACTTCGATGTGGGAGATAGTAAACCAAGCTAGTGGGGGATTACGGATCACTCTTCCCAAAGTCTTTGAGCTACTTGCCTGGTTTAAAACAAACACTGGCTATCGAGACCATAGGTACCCCTTTTTCCTCGATACGTTGGGTGGGTATCGAAGATATAAGGTATCTTCCGAGAGGACATAGTGGTGTCCTGATAACCCATTTTAGCCCAAGTAGGAAACTTATGGTGGGCAGCTGCTATTTTGGGTCTCGATAATAAAGTTGCACGATGGGGGAGTGCCGGTCAAGGCTGGAGCTTAGACATGGTATTGTTCTCCTATCGTGTCCTAGAGTTCGACCCTTGTTCTCAATAGTTCTTCTTCGAAGTATGTTTTGATACTTCGAAAGAGATCCCTCAGCTGCGTAACTCGCCTATCATTCCCATGAATGTAAGATAATTAAGTGCCTCGGAGTTCCATCTGCCCTAAAGGCAGATGTTAATCCCTTTTATCATCCCCTCGACGCCTCAAAAGAGAGGTCCTCATGGTCGTATGGTATTGAGTCCAAATGCCATTAGCTTATATAGCTATGATGCAAAGTACCCACCGCTAACGGGGTATCTTGAGGACTGTGCCATGCAACTCGTAGGGCCCTTACGGTTATATGTACATCAGCTGGGTGCCTACTGTTCAAGGATTTTTTTTATGATTGGCATCAGGGCCTTGGCGTCAAGGCCTTTAATTTCATTGCGTCAAGGCACTAGGGGAGATATGGCATCATGACCCATTTATTTTATATGGCTTTGAAGACTTAGGAGGTGTGGCTAATCTGGTAGGGTCTGGAGTTTGAGTCAGGAGAACCGTACAGTGCCTATTCGAGTACGATTTGGAGTTTGAGCCAAGATATAGTATATCGAGATGTAAAAGAATTATTTATTCGAAGATTGATAACGAGGTACATTTTTTTTTATGAATAGTACTTTCGTATATATTTCGCATTCCATGCATTTCCGAGCCCCATTCAATCTTTTTCATCGATCAACTTGTATGCACCTTTCCCTGCTACTTGCTGTAATTTGAAAGGTCCCTCCCATGTTGGTTCCAGTTTTCGTGCATTTTCCTTTTGGTAATGTGGGATTTCTCGTAACACCAACTCGCATGGCTGAAACTCCCTTTCAATGACCTTTTTGTTGTATCCTCGGGCTAACCCTTGTTGATAGTTGATGATGTGCTGCCGAGCGTCTTCTCTGGCCTCTTCGAGGTCATCTAGTTTTGCATATATTAAATCAGCTGTGAGGTTTTGCTCCCATGACTTGTATTTATCTGTTGGTATCATTATTTCTGTGGGGAGTACTGCGTCTGTCTCATATGTGAGGTGAAACAGAGTCATCCCTGTTGCTTCTCTTCGAGATGTTCGAAATGCCCATAACACGTTGTGCATATGTTCGCACCATTGCTTTTTGTGGGGTAAAACCCTTTTTTCCAGGTTATCTCCGATTGTTTTATTTGTTACCTCTGCCTGGCCGCTACTTTGTTGGACTTGGTTTATCACGAAATATCTTTTGTGGTCCATCTAACGAATATCAATGAGACAATAAGATAGAGGTATTCTCATGGTCGTTGGATTTATATCTTGAAGTGGTTAAGAGCTAACAAACCACTTGGCAGATAAATGTTAAATGATTTCCAATTGAGATTAACCTGGGGTTTCTTTGTGTGCAAGCCAAGTAACGGGAACGTTTACACGGGCACTTGCTAACTTGTAGCACAAGTAAGTTGTTGCTTTATCTCAAAGCAACCTATCTTATTGAGAGATATAAATAGAAGCTTAAAGAACAAAAACCACAAGTATCAAGCATACATGAAGTATCTCTATGGAATTGATCGTAAACTCTTTGCACTTCGGTATAAGTTTGTTGTGGTAGTCATCCTCTACTAGTTAGCAGTTCCTTTGTGGGAATTACTTAACGACTATAACAGACTTCTCTTGAGAGTTGGGAAACACATGTAGGCGATAACGTACCTCTGTGGTTGTTATCAAATTAACCTGTTGTTTTAGGTGTAAAACAATAAAGAGAATCTGAGGGGTAAAGTGTGAAGTGTAATGATGTAATATGAAATTGTAATGGTATTCGAGAGGTCAAGATCGAACAAGACTCGCCTAAACCAAGAGATGGCCGTTCGAGTATTGCTTCAGTTACAAGAAGAGGAAATAGGGTTGGTTTAAGGGAAGGAAGCAGAGAAAGATGAGATCAGAGAATTGCGAATAAAGTTGCTAAAAGAAGGGATATTCAGTTCTCACTAGATATTGAATGCTGAATGAGAAGAGTTAATCAATTATCGATGAGATGAATTGATTGCACTGCACTGAATTGAACTGATTGTTCTGTCTTGTCTTTCCAAACTGGTCGAGTGACCTATTTATAGCAATAGAATTCCAACTGATCTCGTAAGAAGTGGAAGAAGTGGAAGAGTGGGAGTGTGGAGTAAGTGGGGCCAGTTGTTAAGAGTCTTGCGCCTAATATTAGGGAAGACTAACAACCCACTTTCTCATCCCCTCTTTTCAGCAACGTTCACACGACTTAGCTTTCTTTCCCGTTGAGTGATTGAGTCGTTGCAATCACACGTGCCGTAGACCGCCAAACCAAAACCCTAAAGAATATCCCCCCATGTAACTTACTTGATTCTCGTAAGATTTGTTAAGTGTTGAATATTTGTTAAGTCAAAGCTAACTAAGTGCAAGTCGTACCAATTACTGGTAAACTTAGGACTTTGCATAAAAATAGAGATTTAAGAGATAAGCTTGTGTATCTCTTTTAGGATTGGTCTAAGGATTGAGCCGGGAAATCGCCATTTAAACCAATGAGAATAGTCTAAGGATTGAGCTATGCAATCACCATTTAGACTGAGGGGATTTCAGCAACCCTCTGTAGCAATAGTAAAGTAAATACGACTTTCTGTATGCCATAAATATGAGAAATTGGCTTGTGGCAT